>VSMD01131829.1:0-140651 GCA_008750895.1 Mirza zaza
AAAAAAAAAAAAAAAATCCTCTTCATTTCATGCTTTATATCCAATGTGTCAGAAAATGCTGTTGCTTCTGTCTTGAAAATAACATCCAGCATCTGACCACCTCTCCACTACTCTCCTACCCTAAGCTGCTATTATCTCTTGCCTGGATTATTGTATTGTCAATCATCTTCTCGCTTCCACAATTGACTGTTTATATTTTCTGTGTTTTAGCCAAAGTCAGATCATATCACTTCCCTGCTCAAAATCATCTAAGTGGAAATGGGGAGGGGAATGGAAAAGAGAAGGGAAGAGAGGCAGGGGTACCCAGGGAACACTAGATGGGGAAGGGACCCATAAGTGGGGCTAGCTGATCTCATCCTTAGTAAAATGGAAAGTCTCTGAAGAAATTTAACAGGGTACCTGGTACAACAGTCTCAATTTTCAGTATCCTCTAATTTATGTTTACAAAAAAGCTAAAAGCAGTCACATCTGCATGCATTGACTATGTTTTTTTTTTTTTTACAAAGACATTAAATAGATTGAATTTCTCCCAATTCTTAATACTTGCACAAAAAGATAAAATGCAAAAAATTCAGATAGGTAGACATAAAATCCATAGAACCAATTCAGCCTTATTTTTTGAGATTATATTACGGTTGCTTCTGTGATTTGAGTTTCATGGACTTAAATAATCTTGCTCTTCTGTTTAGCTTATGTATAAATAAGGCTTACACAGGTCAAATTCTTATCATTCGGTTGATATTGCCTAATCCTTCTTTGACTCTAGATGCATTTGTTTTGGATATCATAGGATGCTATTGATAATAAAATGTTGTATTAGCACCTCACCACTTGTTTAAAGCAGTGTTTAAGGGCTGGGTTACTAAAGTTTGCTTCATTCATGCCAATGTGCCCTCTTTGGGGATTAATTTTCCACCCTAGAGGTATAGCCCTGCATTTCCCATCCTCTTAACAACTACTTGTTTCTCAGCTCACCATCCTTCTCTCTATGAACTTTTTTGCCCTTTTATCATAAATTCTACGTGGGCATCAAGTTAATGATCCAGCAAAAATGTGGATACTTTCCCTCCCTAAGTCATCCCCAAACACACTCAGGGAGAAGTATATTAAAATGGAAACTCATCCTAATAAAACCAAAGCCAAAAGAATCTAACTTTCTTTGGAAAATGGTTCTCCATAAAAAACAATATGATTTTTACATTTTATTGTCCAGGAAGCTCCAGAGTCAAATAGGCTTTATACAGCTTCTGTTTCAGATATGTTAAGAGTTGTGTTTGAGGGAAAATTAAATCTCCAAGGTTTAATAAAGTCAGACTTGAATATTTTAATTTAGATTTTCTTTTACTTCTGTTATAACAGAGGGGAGTGTGTTCTCATGGGTTTCATGTATTTCCTTATATCTTATGAATGAAGGATTAGCTGTCCTTGGTTCCAAACTCTCTTGTCAAGGATGGCAGACAGCTTTAAAAGGTAGAGATAGTGTCTCACTGTAAACAGTGCAGCCATGCTTACTTCTCAGTATAATAAAAAATAATATCTCCCTCCAGAGCAAAAGACAGGTAAGTTACTTCCCATTTAAAAAGTTTTGGGTTCCCTAATCTGCTCTTGTAAGATAAGGCACTGCATTTATAGGCATGTATCTGGGCATATCTATGTTGATCCCCACCTGTGGAATTTGCACCAAGGGAAATTGACTGATACAACATTGCTTATAGTGTTTACTGTGCTATGAGTAATAAAATCCCTTGTCTCTGACCCAGGAGTCTCATGTCTTCTGGCAGCATCTGTGAAACTGTGGCAGGCTACCTTGTTAGTTCGCAAGTAGGATGAAATCTCACATTCTTCACAGTTATTGCTAACTATGAAAAACATATTTCAAAATCATGTTAAAACAAGGAAAAATAAAACACTGATTTAAAATTTATAGTGGTTAATTCTGGAACGTGGAGCATATGCCTCAGAGTTTGCCCATACTTTTCCGTCTTTACTCAAGCTATCCTTCTGCCTGGAATTTCCTTCCTTCCACATATGCATCTAAGTCATTCAACAGCTGGCATTCGGAAGGTTTTTTGAATATCATTACTTTTTAATTTGCATTTAAGAAATCAATGGCTCGTGCTATGAAAGCTGATTGAAATAAAGGGATTCGCCATTAGTCACATTTTTGTACTGCGCTAAGCAGTGCTTTTACTAGGGAATGTTCATTCAGTTTTTTGCTCAAACATTTATTATGTACCTAATGTACAAGGTACAATGTTGGACCTTGAGGATACAGAGATAGGGAACTCTGAGTTTGGTGATGCCCAGGAGTAAATGAATATAAAATAATAAGACAAAGGTGTGACAAATCTATGACAATATAGATCTAATTTTCTCCCACCATTAATGCCTCATAAAGAGCAAGGTCTCCACCAACCATGGCTTTGTACTGCTTTTGTGGCTCAGTGTGGCATGCTGACTCTTAACCTGCCATCTCTTCTTGGTTCATTATCATATACCATACTGAGGGAGAAAAGAACCGCCATATAGATAAATTATTAGAAATCTGGTTGCAAGAGAAAGAACACCTAATTCAAGCAGACTTTTAAAAGTGTGGGGTAATGTGTGGCTCATATCACTGAAAAATCCAGGAGGTAATATGCTTCAGACACTTCTGGATCCAAATTGTATTAATTAAAATTCTACTTTACTCTTTTCATGTCCAAGTTCTGTTGTCTCTTGCATGGCTTTCATTCTCAGGAAGACTCTCCTATAGTTCTGTCAAGATGCCTTCCAGGCTGCCATCCCAGCCTTTAATTCATCCCAGAAGGAAAGAGAAATAATCTCTTCTCTACAGTTCCAATAAAAATCCTGATATTAAATCCCAGTGACCTGACTTGGATCACACACTTATTTCTAAACAAGTAATGGTTAGCCCAGGGAGTACAATGCTTAGATTGGCCAGGGATAGGTTATATATCTCTTCCTAGAATTGGAGATAAAGGTAATATTACCTGAATACATGAAAGAGGGAGATCCCCAAAGAAATTGTTTGCTGTAGCTAGATGAATGGGAGATGATCAATGGGCAGATACAAACAAAAGATGCCTATTGTTTACCTAAAGATTCTTTTTATTTAAGATGTTCAAATATAGAAACTATATATAAAAATTTCTTGAAGTCAGCAAATATTTCTAGTAAAATAGGAAGGTTGCTACTTTTAAGTCTGTTAGTAAAGCAGATATCAACTAAGTAATAATGATAAGATATAAAATAGCATGTTAATTTTATATTGCTTTAAATGTTGGTCTGAATTGTATAATATGATTAAAATGTAGTGAAATCTTCACTGTACATTTTTCCTCTTTTTTTTTATTCAGCTAACAATACCTGTAGGATGCCTGCATAGTCATCCAGCTGGTGGTAGCTTACCTAGATTTTAAAAAATCTGAAGTGCTAACCTCAAAATCCTACCTAGCAGCCCAGCACGGTGGCTCCTAGTGCCTGTAGTCCTAGAGCTTTGGAAGGCTGAGGTGGGAGGATCACTTGAGGCCAGAAGTTCGAGACCAGCCTGAGCAAGAGCAAGACTCTGTCTCTACAAAAAATAGAAAAATTATCCAGGAGCGGTGGTATACACCTGTAGTCTCAGCTACTTGGGAGGCTGAGGCAAGAGGATTACTGGAGCCCGGGAGTTTGAGGTTCCTGTGAGCTAGGCTGACGCCACGGCACTCTAGCCGAGGCAACAGAATGAGACCCTGTCTCAAAAAAAAAAAAAAAAAGAATCCTACCTAGCTATTTTCTTCCTATTAACATCAACCCAAAGAACCAAATCTAAAGTGAAAGTTTGAGATAGATTGGAAGAAGAGAAATGACATTTTAGTTCTCCCTTGAAGGTCTTTAATTTATAATAATTCATGCATAATAAAGATTTAGCAAACTTTTATTAAAAACTCCTGTATAGCAGATACTGTTATAGGCATCCTTAATATGACAGTTAATCAAAGTAGGTACTTCCTTACTCACAAATTAAAATTCTCACTTATAAATTGAGCCGTCTTATTATAATAATTGTATACGTAGATTGCTAAGGAAAGTCACTTGTGATAATAGAAAGGGTATCTATGTTGTATTTAGGTTGTATACAATCCAAACTGTATTACTGCAAAATATATTTGCTACCCTTCTCTGCCCATGTCAGGGAATCATGTAATTTCCTTTGATCAAGGAAGTATGAGCATAAGTGACACATAATCACTTCCAAGCAGAAAACTTTAAGAGCCATTGCTTGTTTTTGCTATTTTCTCTTTCCGTCTGCTGTCATATGAGCAATTGTTTTTGTAAAGCCGTTGAAATACTGGGTCCTTGTTATTACAGCATAGCAGCCTAAACTGAAACTGACTGATATAAATCCAGAAAGTTAAAAGGATATTGTATCGTCTTAGAAGGGTCTTCTAATCCCTCCCAGCTGAAGGTCAGACAGATGTAGTCTGTACTAAGAACTCAATATGTTGAGTATTGGCAATGAGCTGTGTGTGAGTAAATTGCATTGATTCTGCTTGGACATTGCATAGGTCTCTAAGAAGATGAGTTTCTTTGGCATGACTCTGTGATCACAGGTATTGAATAGTCCCTTACTAATTTACTTCAAAGAACTCTAATGTTTGATTTTGTGTCTTGGCCAGTCCTTTAGTAGTGATGGGACTTAGATCTTGCCCTTTGCTGCTATCTTGTAGTACCTTTTTTCTTTTTTTTAATTCATGACAAGCTAAAATATTTACTAAAATATTTCAACTAACCACCTGGTACAATCATATTCAATTTTGTAAGACTTTCTAAAGTATAATAAAAAGTCACTCGAAGGATATATTTAAACCCATACTTTCTCTTTCCCTTCTCTATGAAGGATATAGGAGTTTACATATTTTATAATCTTAAATTATAGGCATCTATAGAGCAGGTACAACCTCCAACCTGTAGGGATGAAATTTTTAAAAGATCAACTTTTAAAAAATTCATGTAGAACACCTATTCTTCTACATGGCATAAATTTATCACCAGTTAATTCAGGACATCACTATCCTTCATTCTCACTCTGATCGTGTAGCTCAATTATGGTGGAAGTACATCATGCCAGGGCTTCTGGGCGGTGAAAGTTGGATTCTTGTCATTCTCCACCTACACTGGCATCTGCCAAGAGGCCTGTGTTTCCCCCCATTCTTTGCTCATTAATCGTGCCAGGATATTGCTGCATCCCACTGACCATGAGACCCTGCACCCCATCCATTGTGGATATCACATTCCTGCTTCCCCTAGATAATAGGAAACGTGTTGCTCATTCCTGTGCCATGCTCAGAGACAGAATGAAGAGCCCAGAACTGGACTGTCTTATGACTCCATCTTCCTGTCATTACTTACTTGAAGTAGTTTACATGGAACATTGTGTCTGTTACCTGAGTAGGGAGACAGGTCACAGAATAACAGAAAGGAACATGTGCTACAAAAAGCACAGTCATTATTATATCAAAATATTCTTCTATCACAGGCACATATATAAAGATGTGTATTCATACATTAAACAAAACACACACACTTTGGGCTCTTGGTACAGCATCTTTTGATCAAAGGCCAGACATTTTTACATGCAAACTAGTATTTGTTTTCATTGGTCTATCCATCTATTCCTGTCTGGGGAACAGAGTGGTATTTTAGAGGATATTATAAATCTTTGCCAACCAGCATGTCATGGAACACACTAAGTGGCTTCATGCCTATTCTGTTCAATAAAATTATTCCTTTAGAGTGACATCCTCTTCATTTATTTTAATTATTACTCTCAGTAAAGAGGGCTTGAATGTACATACATATTACATGATTTATATGTATATTATATGCATTATCAGATCTTCTCTAAGACCCCATTTTTTCTCTCTTAACAAGAAAAGTTTCATGGTAATTCTAGATAGCAGGCTCTTGAGCTAACATGAAAGAAAACTACGAAAATGAAAACAATCAAATTAAAGCTACAAGAGAATACAACCAAATAAATGTGAAATATGTGTTCCTTGTTTATGAAAAGTAGTCTGTATTTATCTTTTATAATAAACAATGAATTATTCCTTTCCTTTTAGAGATAATCTTAACATGAGAAGAACCTTGAGCTAGATTATTGGACAAGCCATTGGTGATGTAAATTGAACCAATAATGATAAACGTTCATGACGGGGAGACTAAAAATAACCTTTAATTATAATTTTCCTTTTTTCCCCAAATAAGAATTTTGTATACTTGGAAAAAGCATGCACTTCAGGGTCTAAAAGAGGTTCTAAGTTTGACTCTTCCATTAATAAGTAATTCACTTATTTTATCTGGGCTGTATTTTCTTCAACAATAACAAGAGATTGGATTATGTCAGTGTGGCTCCAAGTGTGGAAAGCATATCCCTGGTGTCACTTGAGGTCATTTGAGGTGGCATATTAAATAACAGAGTGAGAGAGCCATTCCCTTTGACTCTGCCATCCTGATTGATCCAAAGATAGAGTCTTGTTGGTGCTAGTGTTGGGGTTACCTGGTGTCATTTTTTCCCACTTTTTAGTGAAGAGAGCAAACCTTGAAATTAGACCTTTGGGTATGCAACAGCTTCTAGATAAAACATTGTTGTGTGTTTATTATATTAATTTTTTTTTGTTTCTCTTCTTTGGGACAAGGAATGTTGATTTGCCACGTATGGTAATAGAACAAAGTTGCTTTTTAAAATTTGAGAGAAGTATTCATTTAAAAAAATAATAAGTAAATGATAGTGCAGGTAGAATGTGCGTGACTTAATTGGCCATCTAAAAGGACATTTCATTGAGTCCAATTTTAGTTTGTTTTATCTTGGTATTGATGAAGGTAAAAGATAGAACAAGTTAGGTTTTCCCCCCTTTGGCTATTGAAGCAGAGTGCATCGTGCTTCGGAATATAAACAGTACACATCTTCTGGAACATCTACCTTACTTAAAGACTTCAGCAGTTAGATACACACGCAACACACATACAAATGGAAGTATTCAAGAATGGATGTTAAATGTGTTTGAATTTGCAGGATAAACCACTAGTCCTCAAAACACATTTACTGCCTGTTTTTGAGTGGGCAGAATTGAGCAAATGGGGAAGTCTACTATTTTAGAGAAGGGAAAATTGTCAGATTATGTTAGTGGATGTAGAATCTGGGATGCCCCTAAATACAGGATGTTGGGGAGGAAAAAACCTTTTCTTCTACCCATTTAACAACTTGTGCACCATGCTCACTGGCCGGGAAACCTTGCCCACAGCCGGAACTCACAGTTCGAACGATAGCTTGTGCTGTGCATTGACGACAAATCCGTTTTGCTCTTGTGCGATGAGGAAAGCTTTAAAGCACTGAAAGCTTATTTTACTTTACAGGCAGCTTTACTTGTAATGTAAATCAGAACAGGTAACGTATACATATATGTTTTCATTACATTATTTTTAAATGTTCACAATTTTATTTTGATAAATGAAAAATTAGAAGAGTCATCTCACTGCTGTCTGCTGAAGTCGCTGTGCCTGTTCATCTGTGGCTGTCGACTATGGTCTACACTGGTACTGAAGTGGTTAAGTGTTACCTGGGGCCCTGCAAATTACACTGATAGAGGACAGATTAATAGGAGGAAAAGGTTTGTTTCATATGTACAGGGAGGGGACCTCACAGAAATGAAATGAAAATCCCAAAGAGGCAGTCAGACCCAAAGGCTTATATGGTGGGACCTAATAGAAGATAAGGGTTATTTTTGTAAGACTTGTTACACATAGTCCTCTCTGTCCCATCTCTGGGCTCATTAATTGGGGAAGGGGAGCACCTTCACTTTACCCATTAACAACATAGCCAGGAAAGAAACTTGGGTTTGGGTTCAGAAACAGCAGAAAAATCATTCTCCTGGCGATCTGTGTGATGGGCTTACAATGGAGTAGCTGAAACTTCCTGCTGCTCATATTATTTCCCTCCCCCTCTGGGAAAAGGTGGGAAAAGAATCAACATGGAAAACACACTGCATCTCTGAACCCCCCACTGTCACAGTCTCCTGGCCCTCAGGGACTTTTGATAGAAGAGTTTGCAAAGTACCTAGAAAGAATCCAGGCTTGGTGGTCTTAAAGTCCTCATTTAGTGTTGCAGTCATTGGACCTTGGGGGTGTTTTCTTGCTTCCTGAGCTCCCCCTTCCTATCAGTCTTGTCCACCAAGGATTACGGGAGGTATTCCATGCCTGGTAATAGGAAATGCCTGCAGTATGGAGATTTCTCTCTCTTCATGGCTTCTAGAGTAATGATGGCCAAAAAGGCCAAGCTAGGTTTAAAAAAAAAAAATCCAAAAGTGCATATATTTCTACATAGACCAAGGCTTGACAGTGAATAGGTGCTCAGTAAATACTCAGTGGAGGATTGGATGTCAGTGCCTGTGCTAATACCCTCAGAAAAACAAGCCAACATGTGCCTCTCTAAATAAACAAATTTGTTCTGACCTGGGGCAGTATCACTAGCTAGTTATACCAGGTACTTTGAAAAATATTTCCACTTTTCAAACCCATAGCAATATGCTAAGGTGCTTTATAATGTTTGCCCCATAGAGGCAGAGTTCTAGAATTTTCTACACTAGTAAACATCGTGTGTCCACACCGTGGCTGTAGAGGCAGCATCAATGAACTTGAACTTCTAGCCAAGTTCACAGTAAGTTGCTGCAAATGTATCTCTCATTATCTTCCTCACAGAGCAGGCAGAGATAAGAAGGAAAATGAGGTTGGGGAAAAAATAACTTGGATGCCAGCAGCTCTGGCAGCCGTCAGCATCAACATAAGTAGGATACTTCTTAATCCATTGCATTTTGCCAGAGGATGGCCCTCTCTGTTCGGAAGGGCAGCTACTGCACTTGACTTCTTGCTGCGGCTGCAGGGAAAGGTTGCCCCCAGGCCCTGAGCTGAGTCTGCTTGGTGAGAAATCCCTGGGAGCGTTAACCTACTGGGTGTAATTTTATTGTTATCAAATTTTAGATTTTAATGACTTTCTCAAATTCCCCAGAGCAAAAGTCCATCATAAATACATCTCTCTGCAAAGGTGGGACAGTCTTAACACTAGGGCCAGTTGTTAAAAGATGGAGTAAGGTATGCTGCAGTCTTGGCTGATCTTTGCAAAACTTTTAAGATGAGCTGTTGGTTCAGAGACTGTTACGGCAGCCAGATGCCAGTCATTATTTTATCAACTCTTACTTAATAAATTAGCATTTATTTTCCCAGCCAAGGTAATGTTCCCATGTAACTATACCAATCAACTTTTCTATTAGGTAGAAATTGTTGGTTACAAATATTAGAAACTAGACAGACTTGGGTTTAGGAAAAAAGAGAAATGTATTAGAAGCTGAGTGTCTCTCAGAATCCAAGGACCAGCCTCCAATTTCTCAGAAAACACTAGAAGCAAGATCTGGGCTCCACTGCACCTCCCCACTTTGTTTCCTAATCACATGGCAGAACCGGCCCCTGTCTTCTGGTGCAAACCAAGCCCTGTTCTTTTCCGTGCCCTGGCCTGTGCTTGGCCCATGGACTGGTACGAGCCCTTCCACAGGCTCCTTCTCCTCCTCCAGAGTGGCATTCCCAGCCCCTGTTCCAGAATAGCCTGGGCTTCTACCCAGTTGATCTCTCTATTGCCACATTCTTCCATTCATAGCACTTAAACCAATAGAAAATGTCTCACTTGTTGCCGTGTTATCTGTCCCCCACGCTTGAATGGAAGCTTCATGAGGAGCTTGTTTACCTCCATATTCCATCATCTAGATAGTGCTTCCTGCATAATAGGTACCTAATAAATGGATTGAATATATATATATGTAAGCTCAGCTACATACAATAAATGGATTGAATATATATGTGTAGGCTCAGCTAGAAGGGACCCACCACTCAGCTTTCCTGTTAGTGACTCAACAGGTAAAGGAGACTATGGTGAATGAGGAGACATTCCCCAAAGCATCCGGTACCACTGGGCTATGTCGGGGAGACCAGAATTTCCTTTCCTTCCCCCTTCATGAGGATTTGATAATATGAGTATATAAAATAAACTTCAAGTAAGAGGGGAAAAGGTATACAAATTCATTAATGCACTTACAGACACGGAAGCCATACAAAGTATGAGACTCAAAGAAAGGACCAGATGAGTAAAGTTTTTATACCATCCAGGGGTGACAGGAAGAAGAGGGACTTGAAGCACCACCAGACAGGTCGTGGGGAGAGAAGGGAGGAAAGGCCTGGGCACCAAGGCTGTCTTGTTATGTAGATGAACCGGCACCGGTGGCAGCTGTCAGAAAGAGCAAAAGGTGGCCAGTGATAAAGTTTGTCTGCCAGACCTTTGAAAGTGTCAGAGTTTTAGTCTCCTTTTTTTGAGGGCTCATCTTTCCTAGATCAAGGTAAGGGGGCCCCTCAGACAAAGTCTGTTTGCATCTGCTGTTGACTTCACTTCACCAATGTAGATTTCCTCTACGGATGCAAATCTCCCATGCAGAAGAAAGCTTTTCAAGGCTATTCTGGTGTTTGCAGCCCCTCTGGATAACCATCTCAAAATGTGCCAAAGTAGTATATTTTGGGGTGAAATATTCTGGTTTCTGTAAGCTACCTTAATCAACTTCTAGTATTAACTAAGGAAGAGGAGGTATATTGCACACTGGCCCTGCCTTTGAACTGCTTAGTCCTAATCCCCTCACCAATCTGATCAGCTGCCTCACCAGCTCAAAGAGCTAAATAATTGTGCCATTCATGGAGGACCATGGTGTGGGTCCCCATCACATCAAATGCTCCAGTGACCTATTCACTCCAACATACACAAAAGGAATCACGACTGAAAGCTTGTGATCAGTATTTACAGTGGATCCTCATCATTTGCAGATTCTATATTTGTAACCCCCAAATCAATAGTCACTGTGTTTACAGTTATTCCCGAACAATGTATAATGTGATAAGAAACTTGAGTCACCCAACACACACATTCCCAGACTGAGGCTGAACAAGGCAATGTTCTACTGCCTTCTTTGAACTTGCATACCATAAGCATCTTTTCTGTGGCCTATTTACCGCCAAATGTTTTGCATTTTTGCACTTTCTCTTGGTGGTTTTGCTGTTTAAAATTGCCTGCAACCATAGTGTTGAAATGCTGTTTGGTGTTTCTAAGCACTAGGAGACTTGTGAATATAGAGGGAATATTAACATACATGTTAGATAACCTTCCTCAGGCGTGAGGGACAATGCTGTTGGCTGTGAGGTCAGTGTTAATGAATCAGCAATATATATTAAATAAGGTGTCTTTAAACAGAAGCCCACATGAAGTTACATATCGATCTGGTGACGCAAATGTCGTGACCAGGGGCTCATAGGAACCTGACCCGGTATTTCCCCTAGGAGCAATGGCTCAGTATTTGTGCTTCCAGCATTGGAGTGACTTGATAGAACATAGCTGTTGTGAATAATGAGAACTGACTGTATTAATGCAGTGAGACTTAGTTTGAGAGATTTTTAGACCTGATGTTACTCTCTGGATCATATAGACCTTACTTGAAGCATATCTTTGATTTTAAAAAAACAAATGGACATCCTTTCAATGAATCACTTTGGTTTCCTTTACCATTTGTCTAAGTTGATCTTAGGCCATTGGAGTCAGGTTTGTGAGAACTATATATATACATCCATAAATACTGGAGGCTGAACGTGCTTTTCTACTGTTGACTAGAGAAAGATTGTATTTCTTATAGTCCACTATTGACAGGCTCAGGAAGGGGCTCATTGAGGCTTGGAAGGTGACATTTGGCACGATTTGCTCTACTTCTGGAGTAGTAAAGCTGTAAGAAAGCACATAACATGCTTTCCAACACGTACGGTCAGTCATCATGTGGCTCGCTACTTGTCCGGGTCCTAAAATTCATTAAGAAGTAATGATGGGGAGGGGAAGGTGGTGACTGCATAAGATGAATAACAAAGATTCAATACAATTATTATGAACTGACTCTTGAGTAAATGGAAAAAACAGGAGATTATAGCCTGTAGGCTGGTAGAAGCTCATCAGCAAGGGCAAGTTGGTTGCTGAAGTCAAGCTTCAAACTCAAGGAGGATTATGCAGGGGAAAACTGAGAAGAAAGTGGGACTCGTCACGCTTGCACATTTAGGATTTGCAAATTGTCTCCTTTTTTGGCCAGATCTGGCTTGCTCCTCCTGCTGGCTTTCCTCCACCCTGGGTGACTAACCCACATTGCCACTTGATCATCAATCTCACCTTCATGCAACACACATCTACTTGGAGCTGCTATGAGATGCCAGGCCAGATCGAATTTGGGACTGCTATACTGTATACACTTCAGAGTTTAGACTGTGATGTGAGGCTGCCTGGGTTTGAATTACAGCTAGCCACTTATTAATTGCATAGTCTTAGGCTGGTTAATTAACCTGCCAGGGCCTCGATTTCCACAACTGTAAAGCACAGATAACACTAGCTAGCACCCACCTCATAAGGCTGTCCTGAGGATTAAATAAGATAATCCACCTATCAATGCTCAGCACAGTGCCTGGCAGAGAGTGAGCACTTGTCTGAGAAGCAGAAGGGTGGCCAGTGTGCCAAGGTGTCCTTAGCAAACAAAGACTGGCGCAAGATGAGGGAGGCAAGCCAACTCCTGCAGGGCCCCATAGGTAGCCAACGTAAGGACATTTAAAGTAATTCTCAAATGCTTTGCGTGGTTTTAAGTAGGACACTGACAACATAGTTTGCCAGAAAAGAATGTCTATGCTAAATATAATTTCTGCAACACACTAACTTCTCTTTAACTAGAACAATTTGCAGAATAGCCTTAGTACTTTAATGCTCTTCAGTTCTGATTGGCTTCTGAGCTACCCCACAGTGCTCTTAAATATCCTGACACAAACTTCTGCTGGGACCCACTAACTTTGTCCAATGTTGATGATGGAAGTATCAACAGTGGACATCAGTGACATGCTGGCCCTTGCCAGGCGCACATACATTATTTTATTTGAACCTCACAACTACCTTCTAAGGTTTTGTTTTTGGTTTTTTGCATACAGAGTCTCACTCTGTTGCCCAGGCTACAGTGCTGTGGCGTCAGTCTAGCTAACAGCAACCTCAAATTCCTGGGCTCAAGCAATCCTCCTGCCTCAGCTTCCTGAGTAGCTGGGACTATAGGCATGCGCCACCATGCCTAGATAATTTTTCTATTTTTAGTAGACACGAGGTCTCACTCTTGCTCAGGCTGATCTCGAACTCCTGAACTCAAGTGATCCTCCCGTGTTGGCCTCCCAGAGTGCTAGGATTGCAGGCATGATCCATCACACCCAGCCTCTTCTAAGGTTTTATCATCCCATTTTATGGATGAGGAACTGAGGCTATAAGTCTCACAGCTAGGAAGCACCTGGAGTTTAAATGCACGTTTTCTGCTCTAGGGCTCACAGGCTTCTTATTAATTTCCAGAGCGAACTTGAATGTGATGGAGAGAAAGCCCTGACGTCAACGAGCTGTCTTAGCTCTGTCTCTTGCTTCTGTGCTCTCCTTTTCCCTGTTTAAAAAATACCACCACCTCCTTCACAGAGTGTTCATGAGAAATCCCTGTGTTAATACAAAGTGGGCAGCACAATGCCAGGCATACAGTAAGCATGCCATAAATGTTCTATTATTGCCCTTGTTTTGTTGCATTGCCAGTTTGCCATTGTGTTCTCTGGGTCTAGTGCACAGAAGTAGTAGAATGTTTTGTTTCCTTAAAAGGCTCCCTCTTTCCTTGTCATCTCTGCGACAGTGTGTCACGCATGAGAAAAACACGGCCCCTGTGAAGGCTTGCTCATATCATTCACAGACCTGTTTCTAGGAGAAGCTTTCTGTGCACACATTCAGGATGTACGGCCCCCATTCCGAGTTTTCTCCAAATTATGCTTTTTAATTAAACCTTTCAAAGTTTAATTAGGAAACAACATGAGTCATCTTTGTTTCTGAAAATGTATTTGCGCTTTGGCTAATTATGTAGTGAGATTAATATGATTTTTCCTCGTGTGTGAAATTAATACATTGAATATTTAATAAAAAGGAAAACATCTAAAGCATTTACCTGGGCACCAGGTTGAGAGCAAATAAATAGTTCAAAGGAGTTTTTCTTGAAGGGATGCTAGAAAAGCCGGCTGGTTTTCCATGGGTCATTTTCCATGGGATGCCTCAAAGAAACACATGCACAATGTCTCTTAACCAAGACATCTCATCATGTACCTTTAGTGTCACCTCGGTGCTTGGAGATAAGATCGAGGCTTCTGGAACTTCAAAGTGGGTGCTTTGCTCTAATTCCAACTCCCCCTCCACCTCCTGCATGATCTTATCATTCCATCATTCTCTAAACCACCAGGCTCCTCAGGCGTTGGTGGCTTTGTACATGGTGTGGCCCTGTCTGCAATGCCTTATCCCATCTCTTTACATCAACAATGTCTGTATTTTCTGTATTCTGGTGCTTTGCCCATGGGGCATTGCTGACCTGGAGGAACTACTCCTTTCAAGGTTAGTAAGTTCCTAGGAGGAGCAGACAACTTCCTGCCTGTGAGTCCTTTTATATGCAAACCAGCCACCCCCATGATCAAGCTCTGATAATTCTGGACCACTAGGGGCATCCCCTACACCCAATCCCTCTGAAATAGCCCACAAACCTACTTACTGTTCCTTGCTCGTTCCCTCCCATGGAAACCACAAGGTGGCACTTGTCCACGTTTTCCCCTCCCTTCCTCCCTCTGTCCCCAGTCAGCCTTGGTGCTTACTCATGTCCCACTCTGCCCCTAGTGGCGTGTGATGCCTCCTGCTTCTCACAAGCATAAGTATAAGCTGCTTCCTTCATGGCAATCATTTCTGTGTCTGCGTATCTTGCCATTCTTGATTAAAACTAAATCTCGGATGCAGTGAAAACAGCATGTGTCAAAGTTCAGCCCAAAACCACTTTCTGCAAAGATGCTTACCATCTGCACAAGCTGCCTTGAATACAAACATGTCTGTTCTTCATTAGGCTGGGCCACCCTAAATTCCATGCCATGTTCGTCTCCAAATGCCAACATTTAGCATGAGGCCTACTGTATACCTGTAGATAGTGGATATGAGGAACAAATGAATGAAATGAAAACAACACAAGGTTTCCAGCTGAATCTGTTAGTAGAAGATGAATCAGAAAATGGAACAATGTTTCCCTGAAATTCTCAAACATGACTGGGCACTGTGGCTCAGTGGTTAAGGGTGCAGGTTCCCCAACCCTGCCATGTCCCTACTATGTGGCTGTGGACAAGGTGTTTCTCTGCCCTGGGCTTCGGTTTTCTCATCTAGCAAACAGGGATAATACTAGTGTCTACCTCTAAGTGCCTGAAAGATGAACAGGAAAAAGGCCACAGGTCTTTCCACAAACTCTTTCCTCTGACCATAATACTCTTCTCTGCCCCTCCCTCACCTCCTGCCCCCTCCTGACCCCTGGATGTCCAAGATCAGGGACACTTAGAGAAACCTTTACTTACTTTCCTAACTAGGGCAAGTCTTCCTCATTTCTCCTTAGCAGTATTTGGCATGGTTTTAATTTTACATTGACGGTTGTGGCTTTTGAATAATGTGTATCTTCACCATTAGGCTGTATGTTAATCAGGGTTCTCCAAAGAAACAGAACCAATGGGATGAAAATGTATATGAAGAGTGTGTGTGTGTGTGTGTAGTCAGGGCTGTCCAGAAAGTATCCAGCCATCGTAGCCATGTATCCATTGTTATCCATGGCTGGATACTTTCTGGACATGCCTAGTATATATATATAGAGAGAGAGAGACTGACATTTTCAGGAATTGGTTCACAGGAATGTAGAGGGCTTGGCATGCCCAAAGTTGTCAGGATAGTCCAGCAGGCTAGAGACTCAGGAAAGACCCCATTTGAGTCCAATGAAGGCTTTTCATAGAATTTTCTTCTTCTTCCAGAGAGGTCGGTCTTTTTCTATTCAGGTCTTGAACTGATTGGATGAAACCCACCCCCATTATGGAGCCTAATCTGCTTTCCCCAAAGTCCTCTAAGTGTTAATACCCTCTAAAAAATACCTTCAAAAAAACGTCTAGAATGTTTGACCAAGTATCTGGACCACTGTGGCCTACCCAAGTTGACCCCTGAAATTAATCATCATAGAATGTAACCTGTATGAGGACCGGGTTCAGTTTAATGCTGCTGACTGTTGAATCTAACACACCGTATGCTCTTAATAATTGTTGAGTGAACATAAAGCATCACAGAGTGCTAGAGTACACACCTAAATGCGCATGGTGTTATTCTATATGATAGAAACTTCGTAATGTTATGATACAGAGAGGTAGGAGATAGCCAGGACTGGAAATAGTTTCCAGAACATTCACTGACCACTGGTGTCACCAGAAGATCATAGGAAAGGTGACGGGAAATGCAGTTAGCATAGGCCCTAGCCACAGAGGATAAGGGTGATCAAATGAACCTTTTATTGCTAACTGGTGGTTTTTGTCCCCAAAACCCGACTTAGGCTTTAATAAGCAGAGCTGGGTCACAGTTGAATCACAAGGATCCCTTCTAACCTGTGCATCTAGTGGCTCTCCTTGATCTCTTTGTCCTGGAGTCCTAACTCAGGGAGAAACACTGTCCAGCAGAGAAGCCCACTTTGGACGTCTCACTGCCCCAGCCCACACATTCCAAGTGCTTTGGCTCCACTCCTGGTCATCCCAGAAGCTGCACCCCCTACCTTTTCTGAATGAGAGGAGGAGGGCAGGCAGCACTGTGAGATACCAAAGGAGCCAACAAAGACCCATTTGTATCCGTTACTTTTTATCCCAGCTTTTCACTGAACAGTCACTGAGCACTGATTCAACAACTATTTATTTAGCATCAATTACATGGCAAGTAGATGAGACAGACCATACCACTACTAAACAAATGTCAGGTAGTAAATGCTAGGGAGGGAAAACAGGATAAGCAGGCAGGTGAGCACCTGGGGAGGATGCTGTTGCAATTTTGTGGTCAGGGAAGATCTTTCCCTCAGCTGATATTTGAGCATGCATCTGAAGGCGTACCAAGCAGCAGAAACCCAGTACAAAGGCCCTGCAATGGGAGCATGCTTGGTGTGTTCAGGGAAGAGCTAAGGTGACTACAACAGAGTAAAAAAGGGAAGGAATATTCATACAGGAGGGTGGAGAAGGCAGCAGGGGCCAGGTACGATGAAGCATTCCAGAAGATGTAAAGGCTGCAGCTTTGCCCTGTCTGTGATGGTTAGCACCTGTAGGTTTTCAGAAATGCAGGGGATTGGGGCAGTGGATAATCAAAGTGTGTCCAGCACAGGGCGCCGTCTTCTCAAGACCTGTGCTCTGGCACAAAAGTGCAATCTCCCAAAGAAATGCTGTTTATTTTCTAATTCACTCAAAGGTACATTTTGCTTATAAAGGTTTGCATTCCAAGGATGATTTAGGTCCACCTATATTAAATGCTGGCTTCTGTGAGGAGAAAAGGCTATGACGGCAGGGAGGAAACGATGGTGTCTTCGGATAGGCTGGTAGCACTAGACATTTGAAAAGGGTTTAGATTCTGAATATAAATTGAAAGCAGAGACGAGATTCCCTGAATGTTTAGTGTATGAGTGTGGGAGGGGAAAAAAAGGAATCAATGACTGCTTGTGGCCCAAGCAACTGGAAAATGAGGTTGCAGGATGGGGGCGCTTAAGGGAAAAAAGCAGGAATTTAAGTGTGTTAAATTTGAGATGTGTGAAGTTGGATACTCAGATGTAGAAATTAAGTAGACAGGCCAGTCTGGAGTTACGTGCAGAGGATGTCAATGTAGGCATCATCTGTTAGAGATGGTAACCAGGCCATGATGCCAGTTAAGATCCACCTGGAAAGTGAAAAATATTGAGCTCAGAAATGAGGAGGGACTCGTTTATAAATCTAAGAAAGCTCTGCCAGTGAGATAAAAGAAGAGTTGAAAGAGAGAGATGTCTCAGAAACCAAATGTTGTAAGTTTCAAGGAAGAAGGAACAACGAACAGCATCAAATACTGCTGAGAGATTGACTAAAGATGAGAGTGGACCAGTGGGTTCTTCCCCGTAATAGAAATAAGGAAAGAAAATAGTCAGATATTTAAAGGCATTTTTGTATCAAAGGGAGAGAAATTAGGCAGTAGCTGGAGAGGTGTTTGGCGTCAGAAGATCTAATGCAACAAGTCTCTCTCTCTTGCATCATTGTCATTAGCATAAAGGAAAATGGATGACACAGTGAGAGAATAGCAAGATGGCACCGTCGAATAGGAGAGAGAAGATCTAGAGTGTGAGCAAAGGGCTTGACCCCGGGAGCGTGGGGCGTCCGTGAGCAATGCAAGGAGGGCAGGCGCAGGACATGAGTACAGATGCAGGTTGAGGGGGTGGTAGGAACATACGGAAATTCTCTTCTGATTATCTTTTTCTTAGTGCAATAGGAAGCAAGGTCATTAGGAAAGAAAAGGAAGACTACCACTTTCTCTTCTGATTCTACTTTCTCCCATAGTGGACTCCAGATGAACAGGAGCAATTGATCACAAAAGTCCTTGACATCTGAAAAACAGGAGGGAGTGATCACAGAGCTAATTGATTACTGTCTCCTGAATGTGTAATCCTCATAAATTCTATGCAGTTTATTCCTACAGTGGAATAAAATTCCCCAGGCAAAGGTGAATCAGAAGGAATTCCACTCATTATATACATCTCTCAAAGGACATCACGGGGAAGCAGCCTCACATCCACGGCATTACACATCAGTACCCCATCTTCTCCATGCCTCTGGTCCCAAACCCACCCTGCAGCCCACAAGGCGGTTGATCCTTCTGAGCTCCTGTCTTTTTGACTCAGTAGATCAGATTGGCCTCTCAAGGTGTGTCTCCCAATTCTGAAAGTTCTGGAGAAGAAAAAACACAGAGCAGCGGCAAAGACAAAATCTGTGGAGGAAGGGAACAAAACAGAGAATCGAATGTGAGCAGGCAAGGCCCAGTTTATTTCTTGATAGACACGGGGAAGAAGGAAAGCCATGAATATTCACACAATAATAATTTTTGTATTGTCACAACTATCGTCAAAGCCCTGATGACAGTGTTGTCATGAACTCTGCAGAGCCACTACTCTGGGATTGAGCTTAGTCTATTAGCCTGGATTACAGGCCTAGAATGCACTGCAGTAAATTCTTCTATGGCTGTGCAGCCTCTCCTTATCATACCATCTTTTAGTACCTCTTCCCAAGCTTAAAAGGCAACATGTACTTTACGCCAAATGTAGAATACGGAGAAGGAAGCTTGGAGTTCATCTTATCCTGTGCTTCTTCCCATTCCGGATTTATAACTTCCCTGAGAGCTTGCCACTCAGGCTTTATTAAAAACAGCCTTAGCTATAGTCTTCGCCACACCATGAGGCAAATCATTCCACTTATGGAATGTTTTGCATTGTAACAAACTGAAATCTTTCCCTTCTATCTTCTAACCTTTGAATCTCTGATTACCCTGTGGGGCCACAGAGCACACACACACTTCCTGTCCCCTTTTTGTGGGGACCCAGCCATCTGCTTTCCTCCGTCTTACCCAGAAAACATCCAGTCACTTTCTGAATCACAAATACACCCATATTCAGAGGGAAAGCTTTTTGCCTAGTCCTTGCCTACTAGTAAATTAAACATTTTAAAAAAGAGAGAATATACCTAGTTGAAGTGGAGTTCTGAATAGTTCTCTAATGCCAGCACTATCAAATCTAATGGGCAGGCTAGGGCCGGATGAAACTATATTTCTAAAAGGAATGAAAGGGAAGGGGCACCCTGGTTATCTAAGATGGAGACACAAGATGAGAGAGTATCACTCACTGTCCTGTTAAACTCAGGTCTCAGTTCTGCCCCTCCTGCAACTTTCTTCCATTCCGTCTTCATTCAGTGCCTGCAGATTCCAGTTTTAGGGCTAGGCGCCAGGGTTTCAATGGTGAGCTTTCCTTTACTTACTCCACAGCTATGTATTTTTAGACCCAAAAGTTACCAGCACCCTCCTACCAGTGGGATCTAGAAGTGAACAAAACCACCAGAGAAAAAATATCCCTCTCTTGGTACAGCTAACAGTCTAATAAAGAAAATAAATAACTCGAATAGTCCCAGAAATATATGTAAAAATTGCAGCTGTTACAAATGCTATGAAGGGCAGATTCAGGATGCTACCAGAGATTATGCTAGGAGGAACCTGAGCCTGGTCCAAATGATTAGGAAAGCCTGTCCTGAGGAAGCAATCCTCACGTTGGGCTGGAGAAGGTCGCTGGCAGGGGAGTAGCTCGTGTCAAGGATCAAGATCAGAGGTGACATGTGGGAGGTAGGGAAGATCCAGATAAAGTAGGGCTTTATGGCCCATGTTAAGTTTTCCATGTTCAGCCTAGGAGGAGTGAGAATCCACCGAAGTGTTTTAAGCCAGGGAGTGTGTGTGCATATACGCAAAAGTGCAATGTGATCAAATTTATATTTAGAAGAAGTCACTCTTGCTGCAGTGCAGAGACTGGATTGGAAAAGACCATGGTGAAGATAGTTTCCTAACTCTATCAACAATGGGCCAGGGGACAGATGTCGGTGATTTGGACTAGGGTGATAGAAGTTGGAGTTGGAAACAAGATGACAAATTTGCAAGCACTCCAAGAGATTAAACCCATTGAATATCCTGGTGATCTGGAAATGGGAGGCAAGGAAGAACATGGGAACGCATCCCTGACCAGGCCTGTCACGTTCACCAACCGTTCATCTGCCATGGAAGATAACTTAGTGCATGTGGCCGAGCACTGAGCATTGTTACAGGGTTGAATGCGATGTTCATATAAGACACCTAATCACTTTTATGTAACTTCTGGACAGTGGAGCAAGATAGAACCGTGGCGTCAGAAAATATAACTGGACATCATTCCAGGTGATATGGTTTCTATAAAGTCATTTCGTTGTTTACAAACATATAGTTTTTCTGGCGTTTCAGAGTGATAGGTTTATAGGGTATAAGTATTTATTAAGCCCCCATGTAGGGTTTCTTTGCAGACCACCAGGAACCCACACTGAGTGGACAGAACTTCATAGCCATCAATCCAAGCACATCCTCTGGGATGATCTGGAGAGACTTGAGAAATCTTTCTCCTTAAATGTCCTCCAGCTTGAGATCTGGTGCCTTGCTCAGGATGTCTCTTTTGTGTTTATGGGAGTAAAATATAACTTCTCTAGGAGATATGTGCCAACGTGCTTATGTTTACTAAGCCTTTCACACAGCCTTTTTCCTGTGGGACATCTGCAGTATCAGGAATGAATCCTGGGGGGTGATGCCCCTCACTGGGATAGGAAGCACTCACTATAAGAGGGCCAGACTTGGGGAGGAAATGCTGCAGTTGAATTGGCGACATATCTAAGATGAAACACAATAATGGATATGTTGATAAACAACATGATTCCGGAGTTTAAGGATTTGATGCCTCTAAGAATAATTTCGACTGGTCAAGCAGCATTGTATATAAGAAGTGCTGTTGTAGAGGGTCATTTATCCACAGAAGCCTGGGCCAATGCTTCCCTACTCTGATCTTATTCTATGAATTAGTAATAGTCTTAAAACCACTTGGGCATCTTTTTAAAGCTGCCTTAGTTCTAGATTTTAATTGGTTAGAAAGAAACAGGAGTGTGCAATAGAGTCCAAAGTGAGGCCAGCTGATGGGATCTATGGATTGGAATTGGGCACTATTGGTAAGTCGGACAGGTCAGTCCTCCCTCTGCAGGTGAAACACAGTGGCTGCCCCAGCTGGAGTGGTCCACTAAGACTGGCTTATTGCACATTCTTGCTCCAAAGAAAGAACCCTCTCAGCCCATCTCCAACCGGAGCCCACTGCTTACTCAGCAAGGGTTGCAGGAACAGAAGTTTCTAAGAATGGGTAGCATCAGGTCTCACAAATTGACTAATGTGTCTGCATCACAAAATAGTTAATGATCTTCCAATCTTTGAAGAAGGAAAAAAAAAAGCTTTCTGCTGTATAATCAACAACTCCTAATTATCTTGATGGTTATTAATGTGTACATCCATATTTTTCCTTGGTCAATTAATTAATCTTATGCTTGCTGTCTACTGTATTTTCTGTCACTTTGAAGCACTGGATATTAAGGTTTCCTTTTTCAAATTCTAGTCATCTCCCTAGAATTTTACACTTCTCAATTGTATGTATGTCACTGTTTCATCTTGTGGCTAAGTAGTTATCTTCATGTAATCCATCTTGAAGATGGCTAAACAATTCCAAAAATCCCCGAAATACTTTAGACATATTTGCATCCTTATTTCCCTTTCAGAGACCTTGCCTATTACAATAATTATGAGCAGGGTTAGCTCAGACCCTAATATAATGGCTCACTAAGATGTTCTTCTCTCCTGAAAATATCATAGGCAACTGAACCCCTTAGCTCCACCCCGCTCCTTGTCCTCTTCTTTCAAAGTAAATAAATGGTAACATAAAAACATACATCTGGTTGCCATCTTCCTCTGCTTCAGCCGTCTAATCTGCATAAGTTCTTTGTCATACCTACCACCCTCTGCAATATTTTCCCTACCTGCCAGATGGTCTTTCTAAATATAGTCCTCTCCTGTCACTCCCTTTTTAATGGCCTTCAAAGGAAGGACACCATGCTCCTTATGGCCCATTTTCATTTTGGATATATCCTTCACCTTACCCTCAATGCGTGACAAACTCCTGTGCTCACTCTGCCTGGAGAAGCTTCTTCCCCATCTCCTGTTACTTTCTTCTTGGGAAACTTTACTAAGCTCCCTCTCCCCAAGTGTGACTTTCCCACCCCCGTTCCCAGGTTAGATCTTCCATCTCATTTTACTTGTCTTACAACAAATGCTTTCTGCTATCTATGTTTTTTTTATTTTCAAAATATTATGGGGGTATAAATGTATTGGTTTTGTTGTGCGTGAGTCGGGGTTATAAGTGTGGGCCCATCACCTAAATAGTGTTCGTTGTACCCCTTAGGTAGGTTTTTGACCATCCCTCCTCCCCTGTTTGATTTCCACTGCGTTTTACTTCCGTTTATGCACATGTGTGCTCATCAGTTCCAGTTTAATAGCAAGTACATGCAGTGTTTGTTTTTCCATTCTTTAGATACCTCACTTAGGATAATGGTCTCCAGTTCCATTCAACTGGTTGCAAACAGCTTTAATTCATCCTCTTTCATGGCTGAGTAGTACTCGATGGTATACATATACCACATCTTTGCAACTGTGAATTGTGCTGCAATAAACATTCGAGTGTAGGTGTCTTTTTGATAAAATGACTTCCTTTGGGTGTAAATACACAGTAGTGAGATTGCTAAGTCAAAGGGTAGGTCTACTTTTACTTCTTTTGAAGTCATTTCAAGTGTGTGTAAAGCATTTCTTTCTCTCCGTATCCATGCCAGCATCTGTTATTTTAGAACTTTTTAATAAAAGCCATTCTAGCAGGTGTAAGGAGAAATCTCCTTGTGGTTTCCAGTTGCATTTCCCTGATGATTAGTGATGTTGAGCATTTTTTCATAGGTTTACTGGCTATTTGTGTATCTTTAATGTGTTTGTTTTTTTCTTGCTGATTTGCCTAAGTTCTTTGTAGATTCTGGTTATTAATGTATAGCATGCAAATATTTTCTCCCATTCTGTAGGCTGCCTATTTGCTCCGTTGATTGTTTTCTTAGCTGTTGAGAAGTTCATTAATCTAATCAAGCCCCATTTATTAATATTTGTTTTTGCTGTGATTGCCATTCTTCATAAATTCTTTACCTAGGCCAATAACTAGAAGAGTTTTTCCTTTTTCTTCTAGAATTCTTACGGTTTCATGGTTTATATTTTTAATTTTTGTGAGAGAGATGGATCCTGCTTCATTCTTCTGTATGTGGCTTCTTTTCCACAGTGTATATTGTTGTGTGCTTTGTCAAAGATCAGTGGGCTGTATGTGGGTGTTTTTATATCTGGGTTCTGTTCCATTCGTCTATGTCTCTACTTTTATACTAGTACCATGCTGTCTTGGTTACTATAGCATTGTAGTATAGTTTGAAGGGTGGTAATGTGATACATCTTGATTTGTTCGTTGTGTTTAATATTTCTTTGGCTATTGGGGCTCATTTTCTCATAGATCTGTGAAATATGACATTGGTGTTTTGAGGGGGATTGCATTAATCTATAAATCACTTTGGGTAGTATGGGCATTTTAACAATGCTGATTCTACCAATCCATGAGCATGATATGGTTTTCCATTTGTTTATCATCTGGACTTTCTTTCCTCAGTATATTGTAGTTCTCTTTATAGAGATCTTTGGTCTCCTTAGTAAAGTATAGTCCTAGATATTTTATTATTTCTGTTGTAGCTATTGTGAAGAGTATTGAGTTTTTTATTTGACTCTCAGCTTGTCTGTTAGTGGTATAGAAAATACTACTGAATGATGTTCATTGATTTTTTAACCTGAGACTTGGGTGAATTTATTAATTCCAATAATCTCTTGGTGGAGTCTTTGGGGTTTCTAGATGTAAGATATCATCAGCAACAAACAATAGCTTGACCTCCTTTTTCTCAATTTGGATACCATTTTCTTTCTCTTGCATGATTGCTCTGGCTGGGATTGCCAGCACTATGCTGAGTAGAAGTGGTAACAGTGGGCACCTTGTCTTTTTCCCCTTCTGTATGATGTTGGCTGTGTCATACTCCTGAGATATGTTTCCTCTATGTCTGATTAAGGGTTTTTGTCTTGAAAGGGTGCTGAATTTTGAGATGACCATATGGTCTTCATTTATGCAGTGAATCACATGTATTGATTTATGTATTTTGAACCATCTTTGCATCCCTGGGATGAAGCCTACTAGGTCATGGTGGATTATTATATTTTTAGATATCCTGTTGAATTCAGTTTGCTGAAATTTTATTAAGGATTTTTGTATTTATATTCATGAGGGATATTGGTCTGTAGTGGGTTTTTGATGTTGTATCCTTTACTGGCTTTGGTATCAAGGTGATACTGGCTTCCTCAAGTGAGTTAGGGAGGATTCCCTCCTTACCAATGTTATGCTATAATTTCTGCAGTATGAATACCACCAGTTCTTCTTTGTCAGTGTGGTAAAATTTGGCTATTAATCTATCTGGTCCAGGGCATTTTTTGTTTAGAAGACTTTTTTTGACCTGTTCAAGAGTTCTCTTCTTTTCCTTATGATTAAGTCTTTGTTTACAGGAATTTATCCATTTCCTCTACACTTTCAAGTTTATGTACATAGAGATTTTCCTAGTAACTACAGATGATATTTTGTACTTCTGTGCTATCAGTTATATCATCTCCTTTGTCATTTCTGATTGCCTGGTTAATCTAGCAAGAGATCTATCAATCTTGTTTATCTTTTCAAAGAACCAACTTTTTGTTTCCTTTGTTTTCCATTTTGTTTAGTTCTTTCTCTGACCTTAGGAGGGGAAGGAGAGGAAAGGTAGCACTCTTGTCATCTCTGTCCCTCTCTCCAGATGGCAGCCCCCCTGGAATGTCCAGGTTCTGGAGTTACACAGGACCCTGTGGTTCCCACAGCCTGGTGCTTTGTCCTTAAGAAGCTCCCAGTTCACTGGTGGCTGCAGCGTTTGGGCTCAGAGTAGAAAGGCTTTCCAGCCGCTCAGGTGCCTGCTGACTGTTCATTTCTCACTGAACTCCAAACCTCTGGGGAGTTAACCTCTGCACATATCTTGCAGCAACTTCCCGTGAAATCTCTTGTATAATTCTGAAGGATAAGTGCCAGAACCTACTAGTCTATGGTGATTTACGTTCATTCTGAGACAATCTGGCAGCTGGTATCTCTGATCAGCCATCTCCCCCCCCCAAAAAAAAAACCTCTGCTGTATTTTAATTGTCACTTCACAGGTTTGTCTTCCAAAGGAGAGACAACTGAAACAAGCAGTGATTGTAGAACCCGAGTACTTAGGTAAAGGAAGAACTTGGATTTGAACCCATCTGTATGAATGTGGGCAAGTTACCTAATAGAATCTATTAAATAGAACGTAATTATATTCTCCTTGTTTAGTACAATGGTAGCACATAGCCAACCCTCTAGATGTTGAAAGTGAAGGCAAATTTTATTCAAGACCATACCAATAGGTGCAGGGACCAATGTAAAGGGATTTTAGGCTCAACTGTAAGTACCACTTAGGCAAGTGGGAATTTATAGCCAAGGAATGGGGGGTGGTTGTCAATGGATGGAAAATTAGCAACAGGAACTATCAGGGGTAAGAGGAGCTCTGGCTTAAAATGACCTAACAGGATTCTTGCTGAAGGGTGTTAGAACCCTACTGGTAACAGTGGGGTGGGGAAAATGTTCTAGCTAAAACTGGATTTTAAAAGGAAGTGCACAGATGGCTCTAGGAGAAAGGGCGGAAGCCTGACTAAAGTTTGGTGAAGAAAAAAATCATTGAATATTGAACAGTATCTGTCTGTCCATTAATACAGGTAAAGGCAGACCGACCAATGCTATCTTCTAGTCAATTATAAAATGAGAATACTATTATATAGTAAGTCACGAATTAAATAAGATTGTTTATATAAATTACCTTTTCTGTTTACCACTGTGGGAGGTAAGCAATACATTCTATTTCCCTTGGTAAATCACTTTCCATCTTTTACATAAGTTTATTTTCAATGTGTAATATACAGAGGGATAAACTCCATAAACAGTAAGATGCTACTTTGGTAGTTCAAAAATTTTAGCTATTTTACTAAGTCCCTCATTTATCCTCCCAACATTTCTAATGAGGTCAGTACTAGTGTTATCAACTGGGAAACTAAAGCTTGGAGAAGTTTTTAAAGAAGACCAAGAGATATTCAGAAACAGGAAAGACCAACCTTATGACAATTCCCAGAGTCCATTCAATAGAGAAAGAAACCATCTCAAAAAAATAAATAAACACCATAGATTTTGGGATTCTATAGTAATGATACCATCTTCCAATCTCCCCTCCCAATTAATAAATATAGTAGCCCCATTCAGGAAACAGTTATTGCAAAAGGTAAAGCCACTTCCCAGGCCTGGCACTGGTGGAACTTGGTGGTTCTTCATCAGCATCTCTCAGGTAAACCTTTTTAAAACAGTGATTGACATTTTCCTGTCCTAATTATTCATCTCTTGGCCATGCAATAACCCAACAGCTGTTTAGGAGCATTTTTTGACTTCACCGTGCACAACGGTCTGTACAACTTTTCCCCAGAATTCAAACATGCTCAAAAAACATGGCTTTTATAACTGACTTGCACTGTAACTGTTGGAAATTACCTGATGATTAATATTGCCTAACCCAGACAACTATATTGCAATGAGGATTTATCGATAAATGCGATGATAATCCTTTGTCTTTGTTTACATATGTAATTAATGTAGTTCAGGAGGGAGCCCTTGAATCCTTATATAAAAAAGATTTATCCCCACTGGAATAGATTACAGCCATATGTCACCATTCAAAAGGTAATTGGTACATTTCATTAGAAAGTAATTGAAAAAAAGATTTATTTTAATGCCCTGTAATAAATAATCTTGATAAACATTATTGTTAGCAGAGATATCTGTGCCAGGCAGAGAATTTGCTTTACATCAAAATATAGTATAAACTATATATCATTCTTGGGTTTTTCTCAGAAGCATTCACTTACCTTGTTGTGACTCTGAGTAAAGGATAACACTGTGATTTTTGTTTTCCTCCTTCTGGCCACATTCCTTTACCATTCACATGATTTTCATTGACAGTGAGATCTGTATTTACTCTCTGTCCCTCAAATGAAAATAGAAACACACAGATGTTTCTAACAGTGGGTTGGAGCAAGGGCCTTAGAGGCAGTGAGCCTGGGCTATGATGTCTCTCCCTTTGGCAAAATGGAGCTACTGCTAGGACATATCTCTTAGGGTTATAGCGAGCATGCAGTGAGATGCTGCATGCCTTACAATACAGGAAATAGTCAATAAATGGTATTATTATCATTTCTATCAGTGTCTGGCTGCCCTGATCTTTTAAGGAGAGACATCTGAGTTCTAGGGTGAGCTTTTATTTAAGTTGCATTATAAAAAGAAGATTAGTATATACAAGCACAGTTTTTCCATTTCTATGTTATGTCTTAACAAGCACATGAAAACCAGTGAAATGTCCAATATTCTCATCATCAGTCCCAGACAGGACTTCTGTCCTCCCCCATCCCTGCAAAGGCCCTGGAAGTGAAAACAGCACAATTATTTCTAGAGTTTTAGTGACTTTGTGAGCTACTGTGTAGAGTAAAGCCATTCCATTTAGTTCTTGAAATGAAGAAAAATCCAAAAAGGCCACCCCCAGAGAGAAAGTGTTCTTGAGGCAGGGAACTGACCGAAATATCAAAACAGGGGCCAGAGAGAAGTGACTTAAGTAATTTCATAGTGCATCTCCAACAATTAAGCCATAGTGGAGAGGTTTTCTCCATCTCCTTTCACAATTCACCATGCTAGAATAGCCTAGACCTGGGCTAAACACTGCATAAGCATACATTATCCTTATAATTGGATATTTTATAGGCGATACCTATATTTTCTTGCATAAGTTGTGCACTTATCCAAAATCACATCTGCTCACTGATTTGACAGACCGCAGATTCTGTCTCCTTTTGTAAAGCATAATGTTCTAGTGATACAGATGCCAGTGGAACATCCACTCTGCTGCTAGCTGTGTGACCTTAGGCTTAACATCCCAAACCTGTAAAATGGAGATAATGATAATACTTGTAGTGGTTTCCTCCTAGAATTGTTTTTTTTAGCACATTGCCTGGTGCATACAAATACGCAATGCTTTTACAAATTTGAATAAACTAAAATTATTTACATAGCTTTAGAGCTTTGTAGCTCACCTATTTTGGTACGCACAGAGATGGAGTCCTGGACAACATGTAAATACTAATAAGTAGCAGCACAGTACTCTTGAGGATGTCTATTGAGTGTTAGCAGAGGAGACAAAGAAAGCTCACTGTGGCCACTTGACTCAGTGCAGGACATCTCTTGCATTATAATCATAAGGCAGGCAGTACACTTATTTGATATTAATATTCCAAAATATGCTTGCTGATAAAAAATGTGAGGTATATTTTACTGCTGAGAGAGGTACCCTTTCATTTAATGGAGGAAACTAGGTCCTCACGGCAGTGGGAAACTCAGTGACAGAAATGTCCTGGTCCACTGCTCCATAGGGCTGAACTGACCTGAAGATTTCATTTAAGTGAGAAATCCAAATAAGAAATTCACAAATGCTAATTTTAATTGCTAATTAAAATAATCGACAGTCTAGCTCTCTGTTACACAAGGAGTCCGGTTAGTTGCAGAGGTCATTAAATGTTCTGAGAGCATTAGGTTTTACTACAAAGACTTGAAAATTCGTACTCTGATGAAAGTTGGGAATGTGGAAATGTACATCATTTCTTTGATACTCAAATCAATTATTTAGTTTCTATCTCACTTAAGAAAGAATTACAGTGTAAAGAATGTAATGGTTTGGGGATTGGTAGTATATGGGGAGAGTTATAGAGTTCCTCTGGAACCTGCAGTTATCATGTCTATGGTTTCATATGCTGTCCCCTTGGAAACCTCAGGTTCTGAGGAACATGATTTGCTACAGCATCCCAGCTTCTAATCACAATTCAGAAGCCCATCTTAGACAACTGAGGCACAGCTTGGCCTCTGGCACAGGCAACTGCCACATTCTACAGAGAATCTGTCAGGCTTTTCCCTTCCCAAAAATCCTTGAAGTTTTAGTAAATCTTATTCCTTTGTGCTATGTTTTTGATGGATTGATATAAGACTTGACTACTTGCCGTTGAATATTTTGTATCAAAATTACTCTGTAAAATAGGATGCCTCTTGGGGGTCACAAAATCTAAGAAATCCAGAGAGAGATCTGAGGTGGGAATAGAAGGAATCATCAGCTCTAACCTGTTTAAGAGGAGGAATGAATAGGTGTTGACTGAATTTTTATCCGGAAGATTTTAGTAACACCTGTCCTTATTACCACATTCTGCATTCCATTTGCCTGACGAAGGCTTTCCACTGTACATCTTGATACCAGTCCTATGAGGAAGATACTGATATCCCTATTGAATATGAGAAATAGCTCAGCCTCAAAAAGGCTTCTTCAAAGTCAAATATCCAACAGATGATGGAGGTACTTGGACTCAAAATTCTGAGCCTGTAGGTCAAGCTTTCTACCAACATCCTACCTTTCCTTCTAAGAAATTTGGAATAAAAGATTGTAAGGTGTAATGAAATTGCTATTAGAAGAATTTAACAGGGGACTAACTATGGCCCTCATAGAAAATCTAAAAGGTACCATAGCAAAATATTGACCTGGCAGCACAAGTTTTTTAATCTAAGTTACATATAAGATAACACTACCATGACTGCCAATTGTAATCAAACTAGACTACACTAATAATCTTAAACCATTCAGAATCTTACCAGGAATACAAAGAATGAATGTTTTTGTTTTATTGTCCCTAGACCTTGCTCGGAATATAATAGGAACCTTGTAGTCAATGCAAGGTAGCAGATTGGAACAGGGACATTGATTGGACAAATATTTATCAAACATCAGGCAATTTCCTTGATGTTGGGTATAAATCAAATAGAATTATCACCCTTGCAGAGCTTAATCTAGAGGAAGAAAGAAACTAACACAAGAAAAGAGACCAATAATTCTGTAAGGCATCCCCTGGCATGAAGGAAATGTCACCAGATGATAGAGGGGTGGCCGAGGAAGACTTGAAGGATGAGAAGGAAATAGACATGTCAAGAGTCACAGTATAGAGTGGCCCTACCATATGCTGCAGGGCAGGATGACAAAGATCATCAAACCCACGTGCCAGGGGAACTGTTGAAGATCCTTTTTTAGGTTGAAGAAACGAAACAGCAGGATAACCAGAATGCATGGCTTTTAAATTTTGGTATGTTAACCTATGAAAGCTCCAGGTGACATTGCAGGTTATAGAAAGAGATTTCTATCCAATATCTAAAACTACTTTTCAGCAATTGGAACCATGGAATATTATAAAGCATAGCGCTAGGAATCTTTGGAATACAACTCTCTAGGCATGTGGTCCTGGCCCCAACGTGTAACCTCCTCTCACATATGGGATACGTTACGTGAAAAGTACACATATGTACATAATATGGATTCACTAAAGCTATGTGAATCTAAAGCTGTCACTAGAAGTTGACACAGGACTTTCATTTGAAAACCCCAGGTCTTTTGAGGTTCCTTTGAATCAGACTCTGAAAAAGCTTCACTCTTGGCATTAAAATCTCGACTTTAAATGGCCCCTTACATTGATAGAGAAAGGTTCTTAAAAATGGCTATTGGTTCATTAGTCTATCAAAAGATACAACTAAAATATGGGAGCAATTTTTAAGGCACTTTTCTTGAATCACAAATTACACTTTTAAGCTACTGAACTTAATGAAGACATTGTTTGAGAAATATACACATTTTGAAAGTTGCTATTAATAATGTCACTTTCTCAGAAATACATACCTTTTGAAGAGAGAATTCCACTGAATTGCTGAAGTTTTATATACATAGTATCATTAGATTGGCAGCAGAGAAATGAAATGGGCCCACAGCATGGGCACTGCAGAGCTTCATTTGACCAAGTATACTAATTTAGCTATTGTGGTAGCAACTTGGATTATTGGTCCAAACTGATGTAACAACCATGCTGTTCTCAGCGGTGGAATGGTAGGGATCCTTCCATATTCAAGTTACCAGATCTGCTAAGTCAGTCTGTGTCAGTGGTTCTCAACCATCTCTGTACATGGGAATTAAAAAGTATATAGATGCCCCCACATTCTGCTTCAATTTGCATGGGGCATGACCCAAGCTTCAAAAGCTCTCCTATTTGATTCTTACCACACTGAAATTTCCCAGCCAATCTGAGAACTCCCCAAGTACAGGAACTTTTATGGAACAGCTACCCCAACTTTATAACCCTCCCCCTCAGTTTTTCTTTCCTCAAGCTTATAACAGAGTAATCCTAGGTATTGGTGTGATTCTGATGTTTCCTAACAAAGACCACAGCTCACCCTCTTTTTTTTCAGCTACCACATATATTATTCACTTTTTATGATGTTTTGAAGGTCGCTCCCAAAAGTAACAAAAGCTATTGTCTCCATACTCTGAGGATGGAAGTAAAATATGATCTAAAAGCTTGTCGAGGTTTGGAAGTGATTAATGTAGATTCTTATGATGAAGGAAATGAAAACGAGAAATCTGGATAAGTAATCACTGTTTCAACAAAAACAATTTCAACAAAAAATGAGCCTGAGACAGAGAGAACAAACTGATAATGCCAACAGTAAATAAATTATTCTGAGTTTTAAAGCAGACCTTGTGATAGCATTTAAAGTTTTGTGGCTTTTTTGATTCATGACACTTGCGAGTATAACCGAGAAGAAAAGGGACACACAGTTGCTGTTCTGTGTTTCACAGGTACTCATAAATGGAATTTGAGCAGAGACTTCAAATAAATGCAGACCTGTGTCAGGAAATTATGGCTTGATAGAAAAATCTCTGCAGAGCTTCCTCAACCTAGGAGACGTGACCACTTAGTTTTCTCCTTGTCTTAGTCCCTGGGCCAAAGATGGTCCTTCTTCAAACAGGAGTTATGAAACTATCTCAGAGGGTGACAAACAGAGGCTGGGCACTTTGGAAGGGTGGTCACAGCTTCGCTTCTTCACCCTGGAAGGGAACAATGTCCATGGCTAACTGGCTAGACAACCAGCTCCTAAAGAACACCTTCTTAGTCTCACTAGTCACATGGTCACCTGACACTCCACAGTCTATGTTTCCAAATATTCCTTTTTGAGGTTCAATATACACACATACAATTTACTGAGAAATACACTACCAACCACACCTCCCATTTTACTGTCTCTAACCCTGCGTGTCCATATTTCTACTTGATGTCTCAAATTGCTCCAGTTCAACACATCTAAAACTGCACTCACAAGTTGCTGTCTTTACACTCCGTAGGCATTCTGCTTACCCTCTTCCTTTTCTCAGTGGCTGACCCCTACCAACATCCAGTCACAAAATCCACACTGGAAATCAGCCTTGACCCATTTTTCATCACTGGATCCAAATCACCATCTTCTCCCATCTGGACAACAACAGACTTTTAGCTACTTTCCTTGTAAACCTCTTTCCCCTTCTTATCCACTCTCCACTCAGTAGGGAGAGCAAATATAATAAGGAAACAGGAGGAGATAGATTTGTTGTAAGAAATTGGCTCCTGCAATTATCCATCTGCTGTCTGTGAGCTGGAGAGCCGATGGTGTGGTTTCACTCCAAGTCTGAAGGCAAGAAGACTCATGTCTCCAGTAATCAAGCAAAGTTCTCTCTTACTCAGCTTTTTTGGTCTATTCAGTGTCTCAGTGGAAGCCCACCCCCATTAAGGACAATCTGCTTTACTCATTCTTCAGATTCAAATGTTAATCTCATCCAGATACACTCCCACAGACATACCCAGAATAAGATTTGACCAAAAGTCTAGGCATCCTGTGGTCGAGTCAAGTACACAAATAAAAGTAGCCACCACCGTAGGCTTTGTAACATGGAAATGAGATCATGTTGCCTAGTATTTTTTGCCCCCTTACATCATTCCATTTAAACTATTTTATCACCATATGATGCAAAACCACACCTCACTAGCCTCCTACTTCTTACCAATACCACATTCTCTAGCTACCTTCTTTGAATTTCAATTCACAAAATTATTTTCGCCCTAAAAGTCTTCATGCTGCTCCCTCTTCCTGGAACTCTCATTGGGCTACGTTCTCATGTTCAGGTGTCAGCCTTTCCAGACTCCACTTCCTCCCACGACCCAGTCACAGGTTTCTACAAGGTCCAATACTTCTCTATCAAGGACTTCTGACCACCATAAACAAATAGTTAACGTAGCTCATCATTCTCAATAAGCAAGTAAACTGACTGGGAAAAGAATTAGGTCTGCCTTGTTGATAGCTGAAACCCCAGCAATTTGCACATACTAGGAAATCAATAAATGTCTACTGAACAAACAAATGAGCCAATTTCTAATGAACCCTCAAAACCCAGACTCTGCCAGTCTAAGATACAGGCCACTTTTCTGTGCCACCTTTGTTCTAGTATAATAAATATTTGTTAAATAAATGAATAAGCTCTATAGTGAGAAAGAAGAATTGATTCAAAATAATTTTTTTTGATGGTCAAGGTTGCATATCATGAAAGCAAATCTCAAAATGGTTTATGCTGTAGAAGACAGAAAATCACTGATTTTCTGAGAGGAAGGGCCTTCAAATGAGACTACCCAATCCATTTCTTAAATCTTCAGGGCAGAACCCTAGAATATTATCCATAGATTTTTTAACAGATTGCTACAAACTCAGCATCTTCACTTGTAAAATTTCAATACCTGTTGCAGATAAGAGGAGCTTGAGTTTCAGAGTGACCCTCATTGGACTTAAAAGTGGAACTTCTCTAATTAGAAAAGGTTATTTTTCTTCTATTTTTCCGATGATGGAATACCATGTGTTCAAGTCCCAGTAAGCACTTAAAACATGGATGATATGATGGGGTGGCTCTGTAGTGTATCAGTTTAGATGGACTGGAAGGTGGGAGTATAGCAGCTGCCATACTCCTTTTGTCCTAGAAAATCAATGCAGAACACCAAGCACTGTTGGTAATCACCTGCTGGCTCACGTTGTTAGTGTGGGTCAGCAGTATGACTTTAGGTCTTCTAGCTCCCACTGACCCTCCCCTTCAGCTTCTTCAACTCCTGGACCAAGTGCATGCTTAGTTTCAGGAAGAAGTGAAGGAGGTTTCTATCCCCTGGATCAGAGATGTAGACATGGTGGGAGATTGTCATGGATATGAGTTCATCCTGGTGGGTTCTAGTTCATCCTCATTTTTCTCCATTGACATCCATCTTTCCCTCCTGACTGCCTGCCCTGGTGACTTCAGGCTCCAGAGTCAGACACAAATACAACAGCCTTATACAGGCTAAAGTATAACCAGCTCTCCAATTGTATATGGTCAAATTTCTATAATAAACTTACATGTAATAAACTTACATGTCTCTCTCATAGAGGTTGTCTAATTGAGCCCTGATTGGTAAACTTCTAGAGTTTTCTAGCAAATTGGTAACTCTTAGCCCAGATATAGTTCTCAGAAAGAAAGATGAGGTGATTTCACTATACAATGTCAAATTCCATCTTCTTTTGAAAAATCAGAAACCTGGACCTCTAGTGCAGCACTATGATAGTTTAAGTACCCTGACTAGTCCATCCTCTGAAAACAACCAAAATTACTGGATAAAATACTTTTTAGAAATATTTTAAATGCAATTGATGAGCTGGATATTACTCAAAATTATTCAGAGTTCAAAACCTAGAGAAGTCATCTGATCATTGAGGCCAACTTTAACTTTTATAGATTTTGCTGACCCAAATGAAATTCAGCTTCAGTTTCCAGAGCCTAGTGGGTCATGGAAACAAAAAAAATCTCAGGCCCTCTGAAGTGAGGAATCTTATAGGAGTCCCAGGTTCATCTTTGAGATCTCCCAAGTATCAACCCCTCAGGGTGACAGAATTCAACCAGCCTAGTCAGTCTGCTCTACTCGACCCTTCCACCCAGAGGACTGCAAGGGAAACTGCCTGTCTTGAACCTCAGCACTGAATGGAAAGGAAAGAAAAACATTTCTCCACAGCTTGGAAACTTCAAACTGGCCCCTCCCACTCGTTTGTAGCCTGAACTCGTCTTACCTAGGTTGGCGTGAAGCCTCAAGCAAAGAAATCAATCTACAGTGGGCCCAAGCTGAGGGTAGCACCAGTGACTGATGGAAACAAATGCAAATTCCTCTCTAGAGAAAGCCACCTTAAATGCAGGTTAACACATATGAACTCACAGTCAAGAAGTGCAAAACACACTCAGCAACAAGGCACCGTGCACAAGAGAGCAAGCAGGGAAACAAGGCAGCCAGTTCAGACCCACAAAGGCTCTGGATATGGGAATCAGTAGAGAAAGAATATGAAATAGTATCTTTTTACTATGCAAAAATGGCAAATAGAATTTCTAGAAATAAAAATGTAATGTCAGAAAGCAAATGTGCAATGGATATGAGAAATAGATGAAGAAAAAATAATCAACATGAAAATATATCCAAAATTTCCCAGAAAGCAGAGAGGCAGAATAACAGAGATGCTAGAGTGAGAAAGTCTAATCCAAGTTACAGAATGAAGAGAGAGAAGATGTAGCAAAACCAGTTTTTAAAGACATATCAACTGAGTAGCATTGTCCAAAAGTAATGAAAGGCAAAAGACCACAAATTCAGAGTAAAAAAAAGTGAAATCCACATCTAGATGTGTCAGAATGACACCACAGCCGATCAAAAATAAAAAGCAGGAGAGAAAACCAAATAGTATTTCTAGGATTGAGGGTAGACTGACAGCTGATGTCTTAATCACAACAATGAGTAGCAGAATACAGAGGAATAATATTTTCAATACTTGGGAGAAAATAACTGTCAGTGTACAGTTGTGCATCCAGACAAAATCCCTTTCACAAATTTATTCCAGTAAAACAAAACTGAAGGCTTACCCCAGAAGACCCTCACTAAAAGAAAATATCAAAGACTCTCTTGATGTTAACAAAAAAAATGGAAAACCTAAAATAACAGAAAGAAAGTGGTAAATACATGGATATATATATATAAACATTGATTGTATTAACGGTCTTGCAAGATTAAATAACACAGAACCAAGATACTTAACAATAGTACACAAATCAAGAATAGTAAATTTGGACAGTTAGATTAAAAAGAAAATCCATTAAATTCTAAATATTAAGATCACCTATCCCCAAAATTTATCTATGAAGGTCAACACAATCCCAATCTAAATTCCAATAGGCTTCTTTTTTTTTTATAGAAACTGACAATTCTTGGATTTATATGGAAAAGTAAAGGACCTAAAATGATCTGTTTTATTTTGTAAAAGTTAAGAGCCACTACTTAAGACTTAACGTTATGATAATCAAGAAAACTGTGCATTAGCATGAGGCTAGACAAACAGATAAAGAGATAAGAAAGTTTCGAAATAGATGTACACATAGTCACCAAAAGCAGCAGTGCTATTCAATGGCAAAGCGATTGTCTTTTCAATAAATCATCCTGAAATAACTAGATAAACCTGTTGGGAAGAAATTAACCTAATGTTCTTAAAAATTAATTTAAGATGGATCAAATTTAAATGTAAAAGCTACAGCTTCTGGGACAAAACATGGGAGATTATCTCTGTGACCTTCAGGTAGACAATGTTTTTTTACAGAAGGCACAGAAGTACTACACATAAAAAATATTGATAAATTGAAATGTAACAAAATTAAAATCAAAACTTAAAACATCTCATCAGGAGACATTGCTCAAAAGTGAAAGGTCAGGTCATGAATTGGGAGAAAATACTTCAGAGAGAGATATATCCAAAAGAGATGTAGCAAATCAATAACAAATTTATGAACCATCTACTTATAAAAAAAAAAATCAGGCAAAAGGTTTACATAGACCCCTTCCAAAAGAACATATTTGAATGGCCAATAACCACACGAAAAGATGTTAAACAGCATTAGTCAACAGAGAAGTGAAAACTACGATAAAGTAGTACCATTTTCTTAGCCACTAAAAAGACAATCAACGATTATCGAAGGTAGGAATGTAAAATTGTGCAATTCTCAGCAAACAGTCTGACGATCTTATTATATCATTAATCTATGGCTTTGTAACACATTACCCCAAAACTTAGCACTTTAAAACCACAGATGTTTATTATCTCTCAGTTTCTGGGGGTCAGAAATCTAGGTGCAGCTCAGCTGATTGATGCCTCTGACTCAAGATCTCCCAGAGGTTGCATTTAAGCTGTTGGCCAGACCCCTGATCTCATGCTTGACTTGGGGAAGATCCCTTTCCAAACACATTTCTGTGGGTGCTGGCAGGATTCAGTTCTCTGTAGACTGTTGAACTGAGGACCTTAGTTCCTCGTGGGACAGTTGTGTCCCTCAGTTTCTTAGTCCTCTCCATGGAGCACCTATCAACACGAGCCCAAAGATGGAAGCCACAGTGTTTTTTTTTTAACCATCTCCTAAGTGATATCGCTTTACTTTTGCCATATTCTATTTGTATAGAAGTCAGTCATTAATCCAGCCCACATCAAGGGGAGAAAATGACAGAAGGGCATGAATACCAGAAGGCAGGGATCACGGGGACCATCTTAGGTGCTGCCTTACCACGCTTATTAAAGACACACCTGTCTTATAACTTAGTAATTCCACTCAAAGCTGTTTATTCAAGGGAAATTAAAACTTTTCCTCAAAAAGACTCGTCTAAGAATGTTTGTAGTCCTTTGTACAAAAGAGCCTCAAACGAGAAGCAACCAAATGTCAATCCACAGTTGAATGGATACACAAATCATGGGCCAGTCATCCAATCAGTCACTACGAGGCAATAAAGAGAAGGAACAAGTGATGAACGTGGCCTTGTGGAAGACTCTCAAAAGTCACAAAAGAGTAAAACCTGTTATTCTTGCTATTCAAAGACTACCCTGTGGTGACAGAAATCAGAAAAGCCTTTGGATGGTAACTGGGGATTATGACTGCATAGAAGCATGAGGTGATTTTCAGGGTGCTGATGTCTGATGGAATGCGATGACATAAAGCTATACATTTGTCAAAATTCATCAAGTGTATAATTAAGATCTGTGCATTTCAATACATGTAAATTTCCCCTCAGTAAAAAGTCATCTGAATTTTTTTTTTAAAAATCCAGTTACATGAGTAGCACATCTAAAACACAACCATACAGAATGGTTGATATTTAAAAGAATGGAAAAATGTGTCCAAGGCAAATAATAGTATAGTTGTTCCACTGTATTTCTAACAGGCAAATGCATTTTAAGACAAAAAAGCAATACAAGAAATAAAGAGAACCACCATATATAATACTAACAAGAAGATAGAACAATTCTGGCTGGTCTATATCTAATAATAGACCTCTTTTAGTAACTGATCAAACAGATACAAATAGATTTCAACAGAACAATTAAGTATCTTGAATTAATAAGACATATATAGAACATGGCACCAAAAACTGAAGAACATTTTTTTTTTTTTTTTTTTGAGACAGAGTCTCACTTTATTGCCCAGGCTAGAGTGAGTGCCGTGGCGTCAGCCTAGCTCACAGCAACCTCAAACTCCTGGGCTCAAGCAATCCTGCTGCCTCAGCCTCCCAAGTAGCTGGGACTACAGGCATGTGCCACCATGCCCGGCTAATTTTTTCTATATATATTAGTTGGCCAATTAATTTCTTTCTATTTATAGTAGAGATGGGGTCTCGCTCTTGCTCAGGCTGGTCTCAGACTCCTGAGCTCAAACGATCCGCCCACCTCGGCCTCCCAGAGAGCTAGGATTACAGGCTTGAGCCACCGTGTCCGCCCCAGAAGAACATTTTTTTCATACAGGAATATAAAAATGGATATGAACTAGACCAAAAAGCTAGTCTCAATTCTTAAAAAATAGATATTATACAGAAAATGTTCTCTAAGATTGTCAGCTCAAAAACAAGATTCCAAAGTTCAAAACCAATGGAGAAAATACTAGAAATATGTAGAAATCTATAAGAAATATTATATATTTAAAAAGTAAGGAACACCCCTCTATAAGACTCATAAGCCACAGGACAAATCAGAATTAGAAAATATTTATACTTATTTTTATAAATATTCCTTTGGGGTGCTGTCAAAGAAAAATGCATAACCTTAAATCCTTTTCCTAATTCCTAAAATTAGGAAAGGCAAAAATTATCAAAGCAGCACATTTTAGAACTGAGAACTGGAGAATTACCCTAACTTGTCTGGACCAAGAAGTCAAAGAGAAATTCAAGAACTAGAAATAAACATAAAATACATCAGACTGTTAAAAGGACTGATAAAATAAAAAACTTCCGCCAATACTGTTCAGGGGAAAAAGAAGACATGAATAAAAATATTTAGAACAAAAAAGAAGAAAGCAATAAATGCAGGGGGCATTAAAAACAAAAGAGGCTATTATGAAAAACTTTGCCAATAAACTGAAGCCTTTATTGAAATGGAAAATGATAACTTTAAAAAGCCAACCTAAGAAAAAACATAACATGTATAATGCTATTTTTTAAATGGAAATAAGGTGTATTTTTTATGCCTGGAGAGTTTATCAGTGAGTTTAAACAGAAAGAGACAAGTAACTCCAATACTGCATAAACAATTCTGGATTACAGAAAGGTGATAGAACCTGACTAAGAAAAATTATCCGATACACTCATGTATACATAGGTACAAAATCCTAAAAATATTAAATAGTTCAGTAATATATAGAAAAAAATGACACATAATGATAAAGTTGAATTAGTGCCAAAAACACAGGAATGATTATTGGAAAATATAATTTAATACATTAATATATCTATTGTATATTATAAAATTTACATTCATTAATTACAAAAACTCTTAGGAGAAAAAGAATAGGAAGGGAACTACCTTATCTTGTTAAAAGGTATGTAAGGAAGGAAAAAAACTAGAACAAAAGAAATACTTAATGGCAAATTGTTGAAAGTCTTCTCTCTAGGATCAGGAAGAAGCAAGATTTCCATTTCTTCTAATCAACAATGTATTGGATAGTCTTAGACACAATAGTACGAAAGGAAAAAGAATTAAAAGGTATTAAGAAGTGAAAAGATATAAAACTGTCAAAATTAAAATAACTCATGGTTTCAATTAAAACCTAAAATAACCTGTACACAAATTATAAAAAATAATTTACCTAGATGTTTACTATCAAATTAACATACAAAACCATTTTGATATTTATATTTCAGGAAAAAAGAAATAGGAGTAAGAGAAATACTACTTTAAAAATATCATTTTCAATAACCACAAAGATACTCACAGAAACTTATTAAACTATTGAACTACATCAAAGTAAACATAACAAATTAGAGATAGATACAAGGTTCATGGATTGAACTTGAATCCAGTCAAAATTCCAACAGGGTTTCCTTATGAAACTTAAGCTCATTTCAAAATTTATGTGGAAGGTCCAAGAATAACTAAGATATTCTTGAAAAAGAACAAGCTAGAAGGATTTGCCTCATGAAATATAAAGAGTTTAAAAACTCTAGTAAATAAGCTAAAATATTTATTTAAAGAATTTTTTGCAGGAATAAACAAACAGAAAAATCAAACAGACTAGAAAGCACCAAAAGAACATCATAAAGGTATGGAAATATCATATACAGTAGAGCTAAAAATTGGCTTTTCCACCGATGTTGAGATAATCTGCATTTCATCAGAGCCCAACCTCAGACCATATATAAAAATGAATACCTAATCATCTGGAGATTTACTTAAAAATAAATAAATAAAACCTTTAAAAACCATAGAAACCTTAGTGTAGGGAAAGACTGCTCAAATAAGCCCCAGAAAGTGCCAATCCTACAGGAGAGGGTCATAAATTTGTCTACATTAAAATGTAAAACTTCTGTTCATCTACAGATGCTAAACACAGAAGACAAACCACAAACCAAAAGAAGAAACTGTCAACACATTGAACTGCGACATAGTTTTCAAAATAGATGAAGCAGTCTACAAATCACACACATAATAAATAAAACAGTTAAAATGCACAAAACCAATTCACTGTAGAAAATCCCAAATGGCTGACAAACAAGTGAAAAGACACTTGCCTCCATTACTCATTAGGGAAATGCAATTTTAGAAGACAATAGCCTACCATTTCATATTCACTTAATTCTTATCAAATGTTAGCAAGATAAAACAACTGGAACTCTATACACTACTAGTGGGACATTCAACTGGAGCAATCACTTGGCAAAACTATTTGGCATTATCTCATAAAGCTTTAGATATGCACACCTTAGGAGTAGAAATTCTACTCTCCCATGTGTATCTGAAAAAGACTTTTGCCTGTTCGCACCAGAATGTTCACAGACGTTCTGTGTGTAGAAGCAAAAACCTGGATCCAACCCTATGTTCAGGAGTAGAATGGACAAATAAATCATGGTGTATACCACCAGGGAAACTGAATAAACTACAACTGTGTGCTAAAAACGCAGATTACTCTCAGAAACATCATGTTTGGTAGTGAGGAAAGAAAGTCAGTAAAGAAATATATAAGTGGAATTATTTTGTGTGTCAAGTCCAAAAATATAGTAATGCTAGAAAGAAAAGCAAGAAAACATCCAACACAACATTCCTAATAGTAGTTACTGATGGGGAAGGAAGGAAATGGATGGGACCAGGAAGAGGAGCTCAGGCTGCTTCAAAGTTAGGGTAGTTTACAGAACCCTTTGCATTCTTCATGCCATATTTATAATTTTATAAATATCTTTTTTTATCCCATTCCTGAAATGTAATAATTCAGAATAAAATTTAAAATGTTTTAAATTAGGGAAAACGGTATCAGCAGCTTTTGCAACAAGTGGTCTGATTTGATTAGCAGCTGCCCCCTGTCCCAGCATCTCCACCACCTGTTCACATTCAGGCCAGTGCCACTTGCCAAAGGTTACTGTGCTGAGACCGTTATTTCACTGACAGCTTTCTTATGGGTCACTCAGTGACATCACCCGTTTAGTCCTAGGGGGCACCCAAGTTTGTGATCCTTGCTCTGGAGCAGTGCTTTTGCAAGTGTGGTCCCCAAACAAGTGTCATCAGCGTCAGCATCCCCTGGGAACTTGCTACAGGTGTGGATGTTGGGGTACCACTCTTGACCTACTGAATCAGAAACTCTGTGTTTTCACAAGCCCTGCAGGTATTGTGATGCTCGATTTCTCCTTGAGGACATGGCCCAGCCCCTGGCTGTCCCCCTTCCTGGCCATTCTTCCCTTCTGTATCTCTTCAGTGAGGCTCTTCCTACTCCCCTCTGAGAAGTTTGCACTTTGGCCTTAATGGAAGCAGTGTTCACTTCCAAGAATCAGCAGGATCCTCAATTGCCATATAACCCCAGGCAGGAGGAAACCTCCTTCCATTGTTCCTTGCTCCATGCCATCTAAGCGATTCTGTCCTGGTCATTCATCTGTGCTCAGAAATTGACATCCCTTCAGGCGTGCTTTGTCTGCTCTCTGCAGCTCCCACAGGGTGCTTGTAGGAGTTTTTTCTCCGTGCAAAGATTAGCATGTGAACCAATGTATTGAGCTTGTCTGAAGATCAAAGGACATTAACATGGGCTTTGAAACAGAAAGCCAGTTACCTTTTTGTCTCTGCTTTCGGGAAACCCTGTTGTAGCCTTTTTCACAGTAGGACACTCAAGAGTAGCTCCCTCTCCCAGCACCCTGGTTCTTCTAAAGCTGAAAGGGCCAAAGGGCAGTGCTCATTTCTGAGCCCCGTGCCCTGGGCACCAACCTGCTGATTTCAATTTATCTATAATGCTTAATAAAATATTAATAAATGTCTGTCTGAAATGCCAGCCGTGCATCAGATAAAGTTCTTGAAACCCCATACAATTTTTTTCTATTTTGAGCTCTTTCTTCCCCACCCCCCCCAACTATTTTTTTTATACTACATCATTCTTGGAATGGTAGGTTCCAAGTCTGAACACATTCCTAAATTTGATATCACTGCTGTAGACTATTTATGTTATGAGAAATATTGTATATTGTGAGATTTATGCATCACTCAGCCCTATATGGTACTATCACCTTATTCTTATTTACATAGATTGGTTTTAGCAATGCAAGTGTTAACTCCATGAATAAAGAGGTGGCATTTAAGTACAAAGAACAGTGTGTAGATGTGATGGAAAGTAGTAGAGTTTTTCTGAAGGTAATCTGGTACAGTAAACAGATATTGGCTTTGGAGTCCACTAAATTGAGTTCAAATCTTGGTTCTGCCATTTTACTAAAAGTATAACCCTAAGTAAGTCACTTAGCCTTACTTTCCTTGTTTGTATAATCAGAACTGCAGGAAAACCAGATTGATAGGATTTTATGAAAATTAAATGACATAACACATGACCCTTTGCACAGTGTGATCACCTAGTAAGCTCTTCATAAAATGTACTGGATGTTTACAACAAGAAATAAGACCAGGGACCCAGGTCAGGCCAAATTCTAAATGGCTGAATAAGCTTAGGAGTTCAGATCTTTTCTAAGGAACTTGTCAAGGTTTTGATAAGGGAAGTGACATATTTTCATGGGAAGTACATTGAGGGAAAGGAAAAATTGAGACAAAACTTGTGAAGCAGTTACAACGGCCCCGGTAGAAGATGACCTAATATACTAACCAAGGGACATGTTGTGAGTCAAAAGCTCAGTTAACTGGTACAATGAGGGAAGAAGGAAGGAAAGAAGAAAAAGAAAAGATAGCAGGAAGTATTATAAGAATATAAGGAGGCCAGGTATGGTGGCTCATGCCTATAATCCCAGCATTTGGGGAGGCTGAGGCGGGAGGGTCGCTTGAGAGGCCAGGAGTTCAAGACTACCCTGGGCAACATAGCAAGATCCCATCTCTACAAAAAATAGAAAAAATTAGCTGGGCATCGTGGCATGCACCTGTAGCCCCAGCTACTCGAGAGACTAAGGTGGGAGGATCTCTCAAGTCCAGGAGTTTGAGGCTGCAGTGAACTACACTGATTCCCCTTCACTCTAGGCTCATACAACAGAGCAAGACCCTTTTACTAAAAAAATGAATGTAAGGAAGCTCATGCTACAAAAAGAAAGGTATGAACATTAATGGAAACAAATGAGTTAGAAAACTCTGAATAAACTGTGTAGGTCACCTAGACTGTATGGGAAAGAGGCAAAGAGAAAATGGCACAAAACTATCTTCATATTTCAAAAGGGATGGGGGTCAAGAGTACAGGGGAGCTCCACTGAGCTGGATTAAGATCCTAGGCAAGGGGGTACTGCTGAAGTCACCTCTGTTGCTATGTAACAGTTCCGTCACCCAAAATATCCCCTCCATATGCAGCCAAACCACCTCCCTGCCCCAGCCCTCCGGGACCACTGATCTGTTCTGAATCTTCTTTTGACAACCACACTGATGGGGAAGGCCCGAAACTTCCTTGCGATTCGCTGGCATGATAACAGTAATATTTAATACAGATTTACATTTCCAGGATGTCAGGCACTGTATGAAGATCTTTATAGATGAGGAAACTGAGGCTTTAAAATTTTTTACAAAGAAAAAGGGGGGGGGGGTAAAGAAAGACATGCCCATGGTCATATAGTGGCCATCCCAAGGCTCGACTCCAAGCACGTCTGACTCCCAGATCTATTTTCTTGACCCCTGTGATTCTACCTCCATGGAAGACACAGAAAGCAGGACAGAGTAGAAGAAATACCTACCCATTCCAGGAAATGAAACCAGGATCCTAGAACGCCCTTCCATACGACCTCAGTATAATGCAATGAAGACAAACCCTGTTGTGTTATAACCTATTGTCTTATAAACTTGACCAGGTTTTTAAAGCAAAACTTAGAAAAATTCCCTCATCAAATACTGAAATGCTTTTTCAGTGCCCTGAGCATGAACTTCCTCTTCAATTTACCAAGAAGGAAATGGGATCTTTAATCTCAGTCTTGTGTGTATTTCAGGTTGGAGTCTCCAACCCGGTCCCTGGTGATGGAGGCCCCAAAAGGAGTAGAAATCAATGCCGAGGCGGGCAACATGGAAGCCACCTGCAGAACAGAGCTGAGACTGGAGTCCAAAGATGGAGAGGTGAGGGCTGGGAAGGACAGACGTCCCAAAAGGCTCCCACAGGCCAGCCTTTCCCATAGCTGGTTTGCCACAGAGGCAGATCCTACAGTGTTATCAACAAAGGTGCCGGGCAGGTGGTTTCATTTCCAAAACAAATAACTGAACTTCATGACTATAAGCCAAACCCACAATACATAATGTTAAGATTCATTATTTGTAAAGGGGTAAGATAATGCCTTGTATTCCAAATACACAAGAATATGACCGTAAAAATGAATGCTATTTTCAAATTCTCTCTGTTGTCACCTTAAAATAAGACTCGGTGAACCAGCCTAATTAGGCTATATATCACACACATCTGGATGAAGATGAACTAATTTACTTACAGTTATTTCATGCTGTGCATTTCTGTTTTCATTAAGAATGAAGAATCACATCCAGTAGCTATTCAAAACCAGAACAAGGCAAAACTTCATAGGGTCAGACTAGGCAACAAGAGAATGAACGATTGCAGATATTCATTCTTACCCCAATGCAATCCCATTTGGGTGCACAGAAATGTTGCTTGTTTTTTTTGCAAGCAAGGTAAACTGAACACCCCCTTGCAAAATATGTTTTGACTGCAAATTTTTAAAAATGCCTGTTAAGTGTTCATAAGTAAACTTTTCTACTTAAGAACAAAAATAAGAGGGGAAAAAAAAACTTTTTTTAAAGCAAAACTATTCCACCTTATAGTCAGTCTCCACTTGCTGCTGTACATCCACTCTGTGGATATAAAAGCCTCCTCCCTTTGACGGGCATAGCATTTGCTATTTTGTTTTAAAAGAGGTAGAGCATTCAATTACCACAACTGCCTCTCCAAACAGCCACAACCTGCAAACCCCATACACATAAAAACAGTGATTACCTCACACATACACACCGTTTATAGCTATCTAAATCTGAACTCTGGAAGAATCAGTTCTGCTCATAAATCTAATGGCAACTTCCACCACTGCTGATTTTTATAGGCATGCTTTTCTCAAAGTATATTCTATAAAATATCAGCCACATAATTTGTCAGAAAAAGGAAACAAAAAAAAAAGGCTCCCTAGTCATTTAAAACTTGAAAAATGTCACATGTATTACTCTCTTCTTGAAGACTCACCTTGCACGTGGACATATATGGGAGCTAAGAAGTCCTGTGGTAAAGAACATTGTTCAATGTAGCATTTCCACCTCTCCTTGACTCTAGGACTCTATTCACGTTCTACGTGACATTCTTTTGCAAAACGCTAACGTAAGCTAATGCAGCATTATCTTACTGGAATATAAGCTGCTGTGAGGGTAGGGACTTTGTCTTGTTCATCTCCAGTTCCCCAGTTGCAAGAATCATCAACACGTAGTAGGTGCTCATTAAAGTTGAAATGAACATTCACGTACTGTTTCTGAACGCCAAGCGATGACAGCTTCTGACTCTTTCCTTCCTATTCACTCTCTTTTTAGATTAAGTTAGATGCTGCGAAAATCAAACTACCTAGACTGCCTCACGGATCCTACACGCCTACGGGAACGAGGCAGAAAGTCTTCGAGATCTGCGTCTGCGCCAACGGGAGATTATTCCTGTCCCAGGCAGGAACCGGGTCCACTTGTCAGATAAACACAAGCGTCTGCCTTTGAGAGACTATCCATAGTGGACACTTGTTGGCAGCATAAAGGCCTTTTTTTTGGCTTTAGACACTGACTGCCAGCTATTTTTACTAGAACACAGAAAGCCTATCAAAGACCTTTTGCGTGTGTGTGAGTACGCGTGCGTGTGTGGACGCCCGAGTGTGTTTGCTGTGTGGGTGGATATAAATATATATAAATATATATAAATAAATCTATATATATCCTCTGTATAAAATGAGGTTTCAGTACAAAAGGAACCACGGGTGACCCTGTGATACCCACTGTCATTTTCCATCCCATCCCTACCACCACCCAAGTGACAAAAGTCTAAACACTAATTCAGTCCCAACATTGGCCAGTCTATTCAGAATCACACAACGTTTTGGACACTGACAGGACATTCATCCACATGTTCGAGTAATGGTGTTACTCCCCTCTTCTCCTTTCGTGTTAGGAGGGAGTGATGGCGGGAATCTCCAAGTCCCACTGAACCCTGAGACCCTTGTTTCAAAAACAGACCTTTGGTTTCCTTTTTCAGCTTTCATACAGCTGGCCAACTTCCCCTCTTCAAGTGAGGGAAGGGGCAATTTCATACAAGTCAGGAACTCAACAGGGCTGCCTTGTCTTTGCAGCCAAACGCATCCAGGCTTTTGTGGTCAGAGGAGGAGGAATTTCAGCAAATTTTGGACTGCTCGCCCGACTTCTGCTATATCTCACATGTTCTCCCACAGTCGAATTAGGAGCTGTAAATCAGCACAAAATAAGATAACAGCTGCTCCTCGGTGGCTGGAAGCTTCTCCATGGCCTGACAGGCAAAGAACAAATGGGTAATATGTCTCTGTTTAAAGGAAAAACAGCTCAAACGCTGTGACGTTCTCACTTCTGACTTTATCCTACAGATCCCAACGCAAAACGATCAGGTCAATCAAAACTCCCTAAGAGCGGAAGTCTTTCCCCAAGAAAAGCCATTCTGAGATGGAAGTCAAATTAAGATCATCATAAAGAACCTGTTTTTCCTATGCTTCTTGGCATTGATAGGTAATGTAGAGACATGCCTTTTATTTTTTTTAAAGGCATGCACAGACTCTCTAGCTTTGATCTTATTGTGCATTTTATCAGTGCTGAGGTATTCATATTCCTAAATCCACTGTTACGTGTTCTCCAAGAACTACCGATCTACAGTACTGCATGCCGGCAGAACCGCTCACTGACAGTTAAGGTAGACTGAGTCAAGTGTCTTTATCAGAATCGCTGCGTGCCCTGGGGCCCGGCAGCGCCCGCTGTCCCAGATGGGAAGCAGGACTCTAATTCCCGCCATCAGCTACCTCTCATCGCCCCACCTTCATCATCACGCTCCAGGGTCACCCTGGCCAGCTCTTGTGCTGGGACAGGGAATTACAACATCTCTGTTCAAAGAGGGAGAAATGTGCCTATGCCTTAAGTCAATGCACTCAGCAAGGAGAAGCACATCTTATTTATCTTGTCGTTACCTGTAGTTTATTTTGAGTGATTGCAGGGGTTGCTTTCGTCACGACTGGGCATCTTAAAAGCTGATCCACAAACATCGTGGCTGACAGATGTGGACTCTAAGGAGCCCAGAATGCAGATGTTGCTGGCTTAGATAGTCCTAGGGGATGCCATTTGGAGAGCAGTGGCCCCACAATCCTAAATGAAGTAGTATTTGTAGGCCTGAGTGGTGTTTGTTGCGTTTTTTTGTGTGTGTTGTTTTCCCCCCTCAGTGAGATTCTAATGTTTCTTACTTCACAAGCAGGGAAAGGTTTTTCATAGGAAATGAATGAGAGATTTGATGTTTTTTTGAGATGACAGTCAAGCGTCGGGCTGAGGCTTGCACACGTGGGAGGTACGAGCAAGCTATGTGTTGCTTGGCCACTTAGAAGTGGGGGATGGGCAGGCCTCGCCCGGCCAGTGATGCTACTTGGCTTCCAGACCCCAGGCTCACTCCAGGCAGTCTCACTTCACATCCCATGCAGAAGAATGGGCTGGTCCGTCTTAGGGCAAGACCATACGATTGGTTGGTTTACAGCACTAGGGTCTAAAACTGAAAACCATAAAAGACATCAGATTACTCTGGACTGGTATTATTAACATCCTATAGGGCCATGCTGCCACAATCTGTATGTCACCACGTACAGGGTTTTTCCAAGCCAGGAAAGGCCCTCCTTGGCTACGAGGAGGGCCCATCCCATATCATTTAGATAAATAATAATAGCTATAAGGTCTTCTGTGACTACCTTAAGACAGGTTTGGTTTCTTTCTTTTAAATAGACGGAATACCTTTGCATTTTGCCATCTCAAGTACACCACCTATGGATGACAAGAAAGCAAAAAGTTCCCAGAACCTCTTTCCACTCGTTTTGTTCTATCCTCCCTTGAAAGACTTTGATCAGTATCTTGGAAGTTTTATGCCAATAAAAAAGACTGGTTTGAGTCCACACGCGAAATTTAATCCTAGAGGTAATCAGATCACAAACAGAATAAAAATATCAATAGTAATAGCAACCAAGAATATAAATCAAGGACCTACTCGAAACAGTCATGATATAAAATTCCGTTTTTCACTTCTATAAGGTGACTACAATATACAAGATAATAAGCAGGAAATTTGGTAGAGGTTAAATTATATATTTCAGTTCAGACTTTAGAAATCAGTAAAATGCATTCTGAGTTCCTCAGTGTACATCTTTTTCTCCCCATACCCTCCAACTAGAATATTTGTTGGTGGTTATGAGAGAAAGTTTTACCCAAATTGTGGGGAAAAAATAGCCTTTACATTAAAATCTACTAACCCCTACTTTTAAAAAAATGAGATGATTTCTAATCTTTATAAATAATATTTTCTAGACAATCGCACCTTTGGGTATATGAAGCAGCTGGTGGCAAAACAAAGACTTCAAACAAATCTTCACTGTACTTAATACTCTTCAGAAGATTTTTATAAGTTAAAAACTGATCCCCAAATATGTTTAGCATTTAGTTCTATTTGCTATCTGCTCAATAAGTCATAAAAGTTCAGTCCTGGGAAACTACTAGAGTATGACAGAAGTTTTCTAAAGCCCTTACAGCAGCATCTGTCTGTCAAGGTGGAAAATTGACGGGCAGGCTTGTTACATTGCCCAAGAGATCTGATAAACTTGAACTGGCTTTTAACTTCCTTTAGGTCTTTTTCCCTTTGGATATTGTTCATCACATATCTAGCAACCATAGACCAAAGATTGCTTGAGGTTTGACCTTAGGGCGGGGGTCAGCAAACTATGACCTGGAAACCAAATCTGACTCGCCACCTGTTTTTGTAAATAAAGTTTGATTGTAACAAAGCCACGTCAGTTCACTTACACGTTGCCTATGGCTGATTTCACACTACAGCAGCAAGGCTGAATAGCTGTGTTAGAGACTGCATAGCCCACAAAGCATACAATACTTATTGTTTACCACTTTACAGAAAGTTTGCTGACCCCTGACCTGGAGGTCATTTGTGGTATGCGTTGGATAGAGCAGGAAAGAGAGCAAATTTCCTGAGAGTAGGAAGTAAGCCTACATTTCCCTATAGGCTTGGGAATAGTTAGCAAAGTATTGCAGGAGGGAAGTCCTCCTTTATACTACGTGGGGAAGTGATCCACCTGTCAGAGAAAAACAGGCTCAGAGGATTTTTAGGAACAGACAGAATGAAATTAGGGGAAGCTCAGTGCAAAAGGAAAGCTGTGATGCTCCAAGAGTCTTTTCTAAGTACCCTTAACAGATAGGGGGTTCCTCGGGCCAGCATCATTGTGTGACAAGAAGTAAGGCAAGGGAGCCTATGATTTAAATTTAGAACCTCTTTCCTGGAAAGATAATTTCTGCTGTCTCCGCTTGTATAGAGGCTTCCACCTCACCTTCCCATACTTGAGATTCCTATGCCATGGTCCTCCAGAGAATATCTTTTTGACTTAACATGCCTTTTTGGCCCCCCATCCCCTCAGTTACCCACACCTCCGTTGTACTAACTGTTCCTCCAGCCACACCAGGCCTAAAGCATTGGCAGAACCAATAACCAATTGGGAGATGCATCTTAAAATTCATAGGAATAAAAAATACAGTAAAATTCTTTTTCTGAAGCTGTTACTGGGAGAAACCAGATTTACGCCAGTTTGGTTGTGTTTCCAAGAATCTGGGTCTTTGTTCTCTGAGTGGAAGGAATACAAAAAAAGACATATTCTGCATTGTGACATCCCTGCTTCTGTGTGGTAAGGCAGGTTCCTATCAGTCAATGTCCCTTTTGCTAATCCGGGGCTTTATTCTCAATATTGTCAAAATGGTTAACAGCTATGAATGACTCTTATGAGTATCTGTGTTGGGGAGGAAGGATTTTTTTTTTTTTTAATGCAAACAACCACCATTTACCAGAACCTAATCAATGTCAGTTAAGAGAGTTCCTCAGCCTTTTATCTGGATACAGCTGAAAGAGGATTAAATTGGCAAGGCTGCCTTTAACAGGAGCATCTAGATAACAATACCTTGCTTTAGGCAAAAGGTAGCATGATATTTGGACCAAAGAGGCAAACAGATCCACTCCAGCACCTGATACTTATTTTTCAAGGCTCTATGAAAAGGTGAAAAATTTCATTTCATTAAATTGCAAATAAGACCAGTCCTCCCTCTCTTCCCCATGCCCCAGGAAATCTTAGGCACAAAATGGATAAGGAAGCAGGTACTGCAATGATATATTTGCATGGTGCCCCAGTAGCAGGTAAGGGGGGGGGAAGTGGTAATAAAAGAAGCAACCTTAGAAAACAGGCCTTTTATCTCAAAGATAAAATGCCTCTCTTGAGGTCTTTCATCACTATCTCCTTGGTGGAAGGTTCCCCCAGTTCCAACATACTTCCATTAAAATAGTCAAAGCCACTGCATTGGGATGTCAGACACATCTCTTTCTTTGTGGCAGTCGGAATTTAAAATTATATAGTTGCCTCTGAATTTCTCATGCACAAAGCCAAACCACTGATAAGAGATAAAGCAGTCTGGAGGCTGCTGCTTCCGCCAGCACCACACGTCACATGCATTAGCCCTTTCAAAAGCAATGGGATTTCTATGGTTCTTAAAAGCTTCCTTCAGAATGGAGTCCTTGAAACCTCTCAAGGCCAGTCTGAATGGCAGAGGGGAAAATAATTACTTGCGGAGGTTCTCCTTTTGAGTATTGTTAGAGCACAAGCGTAAAAAGAAAACTCCCTCTTTGGGACAACCCATGCTCACAGGTGCTATTTTCTTTGGTTCCCCACCACCACCACCTCCTTAGAGTGTAGGAAATCAGCATCTTCCTTTGAGAAAGAGAGCAAGAATGTCACAAGCCGTTGATGCCACAGGAAGGGTGATATAACACAGGATTGATGATGCTATCAAATCCATCGATAAATAGTCCCAAACCAACGGCAGTGCTCACTATTCAACTTCAGCCCAGCAGCTGTTATGATCAGCATCCACTTTGAGGTTTGCAATTGGGATAGAGCAAAGGAAGATTTGCTATAGGCAAGCAGCATATTTAGAGTCTGAGTGCATCTGTCATTGTAGGGAGCCAGAGCTGTATTCCAAATGCCTCATTAGGTATGTAGACACCCTTGCTAGTGAGAGAGTGGATTTTGCTTCATCACTGAACATTAGCTAAGGTCAGCTAAATAACACAAATATGAGGCTGCCCTCTGGGAGAAGAGACAAGAAAACATCTCATTTGTCTAAAATCCTCCATGCATACCTTGAATTGTCTAGTAATATCGACTTCTCATTGTTGGGATGGGGGTGAAATCAGAGGTAACTTAGATTCCATAAAGTGGGAAACTCCAAATGGGTCTATTAGGTTACATAGGAGCACTATAGCAAAGGATTGTCCGAGGGCAGGAAGATGGCAATTGTCAACAAGGACAACAGTGTTTCTTTAGTTCCCATATTCATCTAATTCGTGTGGTTCTAACATTTTGGGGGCCATGGATTCTTTTGGAGATCTTAGCAAGTGTATAGAACTTCTCTCCAAAAAGGAATCACACCCATAAAATTTTGCATAACCTAAAAGATGTTTTCTTGGACCCAAAGCCTATCCTAAGACATGAAAAGAATTGGACTCCAGTCTTCAATTATATTATTAATTAACATTCATTGAGCACTTACTATGTGCTAGGCACTCTGCTAAATGTTTTACATACATTCATTTATTTCATTCTCAAAACATTCCTGTGAGTAGGGTTACATTTTATTTCCAGTATATAGCTGTGAAAACTGAGGCTTAAGGAGGTTAAGAAACTTGCCCAAAGCCTCTAGCTAGAAAATGGCGAACTGGAATATAGGTCTAACTCCTGACAACTACACTATGAAGTCGCCAACGTGTCAAACTATTTTGCAAGCTGTTGAGACATGTCCCTTACTAGGATGTAGACTAGCTCTTCTTCATGAGACTACAGAACTTTTATCTACCTGCTATCAGTAGTCTCTTACCAGGATAGCATTCGGGACTGAAGTATAGCTACCTGGGATGAAAATATCCAAAGTCTGTCTATTACAATTTAGAACCAAAAACAAAATTAGTTTGTTCTGCGATTCTCGTCAACTCAGCGTTATTCTCCTTATAGGTTGGAAGATACCTGGGTTGTTCGCCTCACGTTGAGGAGAAAAGTTTAATACTCAGTGATCTGTGGGTGTGGTTTAACAAGTCCACATTTCCATCCACATACATCTCCCCTTCCTTATACCTCCCCTTCAAAAGACAAATGTTTTATTTGAGGTCAGGTCTTTGATACTATTTGGTCATTGTTCTTCACTACCTTTAATTGTGGCAAAACTCAAGAAAGGAATCAAACAGAAGGACGCTATCCTTGTCCCTATTTCCCTAGAAGAAAACAGGACCACCAAGGACTCAATTAGCATTAGGGGTTCAAGGTCAAAGCTGAGCTGGCCACTTCGGCTCTGCAATGTCTTGAGCCCCATGCCTTGGCCAGCCATCACTAATGGGGCCAAAGCCTTCACTACATGCAGAATTCTTATGAGAGAACTCAGGCTGTCACTGCCAACTCGTCTGAGCTAGAAATGAGACCCATTTGTCAATTTTTGTTTCAACAGCGGCACCCTTTAACTTTGAGCCTGTAACATTTTTGCATTGGCATCTTCACTTCAGCAACGAGGCGGGTGGCCCTTCCAACTAGGAGCAAGAAAATGAGTGTGTCTGAAGTTCCTTACAACTTGGTCGCTTTGGAATACTTTCATCTTCTGAGTAAAGGGATCAGGGTTTGATCTGTAAGAGTTAAAAGGCAAAGTCGTTTTGAAGAATTAACTCAGCCAGGGATCATCCGAATAGGTTACCAACCAGAATGCCCTTGTCAAGGTCCTGTTGTCATCTCAGCCTTCACCCAGAACTGAGATTGGGGTCCATCTTGCTCTTCAGTGCTTTCTCTACAGCACGGTTCTCATCTGTTGGGGGGGGGGGGTGGATTGTGCATAGACTAGGTCCTCACCGTACCCAAGAGACTCAGTCCTGGGGCTAGTGCCTGCCTGGCTCAACCTCTTCATGAAAGCTTAGAAAGGAATGACCTAAAAAATGTCAAAGACTCTAATTTAGGCTAAGTCAGTCAGGGATTTCCTTTCTAATGGTGGCGATGTCCAAATGGCAAAGCCAGGAATGGGTATCTTTAAAGGATTTCATAGAACTAATCTTACGAGAACCAGAAATCGGGCTACCTGGAAGAGAGGGAAAATTCTAGCAAAGTAAAGGGAAGTGTTGGCACACCTCAATTTTGGTGGACACAAAATTAATTTTTATCCAGTGTTTTCGTAAGGGAGGGAATGAAGTTTTCCATATGTTAACCACAGCCCCCAGTCCAGAGTACATGACAAAGCAGAAACCCACTTCATAAGGAGGTCATGCTTTAGAAAGAAAAGGTGGAGGACATCCATCATTGTTCTGGCTAGATGCACTCTTGAAGCAGCCAGATTCTGATGTTCTTAACAGGAAAGATGAGGTCATAGAAGTCCCACCACTTGCTTGGAGATTTTGAAAAAGGAACCACATTCCCATAAATCAAGTTCAGCCTTTGGGTGATTTTTTTGGGTTCTTGTTTTTTGTTTGTTTTCTCTCTGGGTTTGGGTGTGATGTAAGAAGAAGAGCTTTGTAGTTTTGTTTTGAATAACATCAATCCTTGCACACTCTATGCAAAAATTTTGTAAGCATTGCAATAATGCTATGAATTACAAGGAACTATTTTAACTTTATTACACTTTCTGTATAAAAAAAATTTGTATTTAATATTATTTCAACTGCAGTCTTGTAAAATATATTAATAAAAATAATGATTGGTAAGAAGGAAAGCACCCTTGTCCACTTCTTTAGGGAATTCCTCCCTCACAGTTAATAAATCAGTCACTCCTACTGACTCTACCTCAGAAATAAATTTTCAGATTACCTTCTCTTCTGCCTCTTTGATCAGTGGCCTAACGTGTTGGTTAAGCTATTTTGGCTCTCAGGAAGAGATTCGCTCAGGCTGCCTTATGAAAAGAGAGCTTGGTATAAGGTATACATGGCCTGGAATTTTGGGGGTCCCCAGGATTTGGAGCAGGTCAAGCAACAGCCATAGCCATCCAAGGGCTCTTCCAATGACCTACACAGTCTCCTCTGGCTACAGTTTCATTGCTCCCCTTCTTTGAAGAAGCCACTCTGACTGGTTCCCATTGGGTAAAACCCTTTAACCAAGCTGCTTTAGCATTCCTAGCAAGCTTATGGAAAGCCATCTTTGAGTCTGGTGCCCATCCCTGGTCCAGCATGTTTTTCATCCTTTTCCAAAGGATATCCCTTACTGCTCCCCTGGGTGGCGCCACTGGTAAAATGATAATTTATAATAGAAGATACTATGGCAGAACCACTCTGAGCTACCCACCACAATCAATCATTCATTTCAAGCATCTCATCCCTCCTGGCCTTCCACAATGACAAGTTGTTGCACATAATAGATCAGCCTAGAATATCCTTCCATCTAGCACCATGCACCCCAGATACCATCCTTCACGATCCAATTCACATATCATCATCTCTCTGTGGCCTTGATCATTCTTCCTTGATTTCCTCGTTAATTTGTTCAAATTTATTTTATAATCCTATATTGTACTATGGTTCACCTATTTATCTACCTGGGACCCTAAAATGCTTATACTCATTCTTAAAGCTTATACAGAATTGATCCTATATCTCAACTGATGTTCACAATAACATTATAAAGTAAATAGGTAATTTCCTCACCTAGAAAATCTAAAGCAGATTTTACATAGCCAATACATGACAGAACCAATGTACATTCCCAATTGTATTTTCATCCAAGCCTACATCTCATTAAATTTACCGCCTGATTCCAAATAACACTGAAGCAACATTACAGAATTCTCAAGGTAAAAGAAAAAAATAATTCTCAAGGTAAAAGAATAAAATAAAATAATAAAATAAAATAATAAAATAAAATAAATAAAATAAAATAAAAAAATAATTCTCAAGGTAAAAGAATAAAATAAAAATTTTATTCTTAGTCAGGGTGCAATTTATTTCCAACAAGGTAGTCATTTTATTAGCTAGTTTCTCCTTTGGGAAAATTTACCAAAAAATAAAAAAATCTCAATCAAAGGGAATGAAATCACCATTCAAGAGACTGGTGGAGGGGGAAGTTGAATCTTAGCTAAAAAGATAAGGAAACGCTAAAGAGAAAGGCTGTTACTGACAGGTGAAACTAATTGACATCGTTGTTAATACGAAATTAGCAGATGAAATAGCAGGAAGCTATAGAATATAGCTCTATTCCTTTTCTTCCAAGGAAGGAAATTTTTAAAAGTGTAAATCAGCAACTTTTAGATGTCTCCCAATCTTGACCTTTTAAAAAATATATATAAAATACTACACCCATTCAACCCTAGGAATAGAACCCAAGGTAAAGGGGAGGGGAATAGGAATCAGCATGCAGAAGAATAAACACAGTTCAGAAAAACTTAGCAACATGTGTGCATTAGCACCTCAAGTTCAGTGACTTAGTTTGTAAGTAACAAATTTTAATTACTCTCAAACATTTACAGTTGAGAATCAATCTCCATCCCCCAAGACAGACCCTACGACCAATCACAGGACAAAAGACAAGCTGTTGGGACACTTGGTACCAATAATTAAACATAGTTATAGAACACTTGTGTGCTATTTCTAGCTAACCCTTACTAGAATTTAAAAGGGGTGCAAAAAATGTGAGAATAGAATCCTCCCAATTATGATATATTGTAATAGGAAATAAGCATTCGAAACAGGAAAGTTTAGGATAATACATATTAAATCAAAGGCAGAAATTGTAACACTAAATCATCTGTTTTAATCGAGCAAGAGACCAAGTCAAAAGTTGCATTTAAAAACACGTTAAGCAAAAATTCATCTATAAAACTTACATATGAGGAAAATTAACATTTTAAGGAAGATAATTATGGAAAAAGTATTAGGACAGATTTAGATTAAAAATATGTAATAAAATGTCCTGTTTTATTGATTATACATGATTAAAGTAGGCAAGTGACAAAAAACAAACCTCTAAAACTTTGAAAAATAAGAATAAAAATTAACAAATATAATTGTAGAGGAAAATTTTCAACCATTTTGTATCTTTTAACTTTCAAATGGATAGAACACAAAAAATGAACTCATACATACACATACACACACACGCACACCTCTACACAAAGAATCTTCTCTTTGACTGTCAATGATTATATAAATTAAATATCTCAACATGAAAAAGTTTAAAAAGTTTTCAGACCATATTCTCTGCAAGGAGAAACAGATGTTTTATATTAACATCAAATCCCAGGAATTTAAGAACTGAAAAGCACTCCCCCCCACCCCAACTAACTGGTGATTTGAGAAAGGAACCAGCCTATTTAAAAAATAATAATTAAAAGTGCTACAAATTATGTAACTTGACCAATGCAGTCTTCAACATAATAAAAGCATTTAAACTTACCAAAAGAGAGATGAATAAAGTATTCAACTTCAGATTCCAAATCAACCAACCAAAGAACAAAAATTAACAATAAAAGATGGAATTAGTATTTCTAAATTTACATCTTAAAAATTTAAAAATCCCAAACAGACAAAACATTAATAAATCTTAAACATAAAAGCTTAAAAATCACACACAATAAAAAACGTGTTCTTGGAACATGTTGTTTCCTCATAAGAAAAATAGAAAACCTCAATGAAAATGTACAATTAAAAAATTAGCAAAAACAATTCAGTAAAATTAGTAAAAATTAGTGTTTGTTTCTCAAGCAAAAGTGAAATAATTTTTGTTCAGGAAATTCTACCAAAGATATACCTTTTCTGATATAATATTCAAAATATAATATACATGCTTATACACAAAAATAGATTTACATGTGAAGAAAAGATGTAATAAGATCTGCCATAACCTATAGTAAGAAAAATTAAAAATTTGAGAGAAGTCTAAAATGAAGAGACTGTACAGACTCTTAGCTGTACAGACTAAAATTGGCAAAGATCTTATTTTCCTTCAGTTTATACATTTAACAAAATACCATTCAAAATCCCAACAGAAATTTTCTAGGAAGACAATAATTCTACAATTTACCTGGAAAAATAAAATAGAAAATAAAGCTAAGAAATAGTCTCTCCAAAAAGGCAAAAAATAATAATAAAAACTGAACAGACTGCTGAAAATCACGAAACAGCGAGAATAAAGATAATAACGTCTCAGAAACAGAAATACAGATCAATTGCATTCGGTATTATATCCTACCTGGAAAACACTTTTCAACCTTGGTCTGGCTTGCCCCTGCTCACCCTCTAAGATTTCGCCCAGATATCCCTCCTCTAGGAAAGCTTCTCTGACTTGTTCGCTCCATAGATCAAGTAAAACTGTGCACTTTCAGGCCACCCTAGACACGCCTCTATCATGGTTTATGTCCTGTTGAAGTAGCCTATTAATGCTTCTGCCCACCCTGCTAGAATATGGGCTCAAGAACAGAGTCACAGACTCCTCATCATTTAATGACTTGAGCCTAGTACAGTGCCAGGCATCTCAATGGAAATGATTGAACAGACCAGAAAACCCAGAAATAGACTCAAGTGAATACAAGAATTTGTCTTATATCCATTTGTCAATCTACCACTTATTCTTAAACACCCCAAGACAGAGAGAAAGACCACGATGGCAGTCTTTGTACTCATTCAGGTCACAAATGGGCGCTCTTAAGGTAAAACAGCCAGCAACAGATGTGGAATAAGTGCGACAGGTAAGAACATAGTTTTAGGGGAGCAGATAGCTGGGATGCCAGTAGGAACCAAGGCAAAGGTAATGATTATTTGATCATTTTTAAAAAACTGATCAACATTTTTAAAAAACTGAGTTTGAGGGGGCTTCAGCGTCATACCTTGAATCAACTCTAGTGGACCAGAGTTAGATATATCTGTTCATCTAGCATGTACTAAATGCTTATTCTCTTCTAAATACCGCATTCACCTTGCTCTTGAATAAATATCTCAGAGCCTAGTGGGGTAGAGACAGGCATCTAAAATGGTCAATTACAAGTAGTATGAAAGAGCTGTGAAAAAGATAATGCAAAATAACAGGAATTAGAATAATAGCCTACTTGCAATCTGTGGAAGAATGACAAAGGAAATCTCAAAGAGGAAAGACTGGCACATTCAAGCACATGCAATTCTCGAATCCTTTCATCCTCTCTCCCACTCCCACAAATAAGAGACATTTAAAAAAAAATAATGGGAAAAATGATGAGAAATGATGAGCTTTGAGGAGATCATGCAAATTAATAAGAAAAGCACTAAGACATCAATAAATACGTGAACAGAAGGGCCAATAAGCACATAATGCACACAAGAGAAAAAGTACATTTTTTCCCATTGTAAAACACTGGAAGATGTAACAAAATTAACAACCACTCTTCAAGAAAACCAAAAGAATACTATCATACTAAATATTCACCTTGACTTTAAAATGCAATATGATTTTAGAAATGGTAAAATGGTGAAAAGTACAACTTAGAATCTACTAAATAAAATGTGGCTAAATATATCAAAATAAATGTAGCTAAACATGGTCATATCCTTGCCAAAAAAAAACCAGAATTGAATTTCTTTTTTTTTTTTTTTAACCACCCCGATTGGTTAAATAGTGACTGTACTGAGGGCCATGTAATAAAGGCTGTTTTATACTTCATATTTAATCCTGAAAAGAACCCTAAAAGGTAGACATTATGATCCCCATTTTATAGAAATATTGCTCAAAGAAATTATGGAAACTGTCTAGGGTAATTCTGCTTACAAATGGCACAGCTGAGTTTTAATTTCAAGTATAATTCATCCCATTATAGGAAGTTATCTACCTTTGCTGTCAAAAAGGAGTAAGATAAATAAATATCTGTGTTAGGCAATGGTATATTCTTTCAGAAAGTAACTGGTCAATATTTTTAAAGAGTCATAAATATGTTCAGACCCTTTGGCCTAGTAAATCCATTTTAAAAATTCATCCAAGCAAAAATATTTAAATAGGGAAACGTTGTTAGCAGCAGCAGTACGCATTGCAGTAGAATTTAAAGATGGGAAAAATTAGCAATGCTACCTACCCAGATAAAAGGGAAGGCTAATTAGATCATGGTCATTTCAACTTTATGGAATATCATGCTGCCTTCAAAAATATTTGTGAGGATTTTATTTGAATATGGTAAAATTTAATGTTAAATATGTAAAAATGATGTATTCAAATGAATCAAGACTTCTAGGGAAACAGAAAGATGAAGCAAGTTGATTTATTTGGATGGTGATATTGTAGGTATTTCTTATCATTCTTGTGTTTATACTATTTGTATAATAAAACTTTTTCAAAAAAACATTATCTGTTGTTTCTCTATAAAACAGAATTAATGGTACATACTTTGAATCCCACAAATAATCCCCAAGGAAAATTTAGAAACAAAATTATTCACTGCAGTGTTATGAAAGAAAAAATCTGGAATTTTCCTTTTTCTGCCAACATTAGGAGTAATAGGTAAATAAATCATGGCATATCCAATCAGTGGAATATTGTAAGTATTAAGATAAGTTCAGAAACCACAGAAAAATATCACATTTAAATTAAGTTAAAAAGATTTAGAATTACATAAAAGATAATTGCAGTTTTGTCTTAGTCAGTTTGGGCTGCTATAGCAAAGTACCAAAGGTGCTTATAAACAACAGAAATTTACTTCTCACAGTTCTGGAGGCTGGGAGTCCTAGATTAAGGTACTACACCAAGGTTGAGTTCTGGTGAGGGCCCTGTCCAGGATGCAAACTGCCAACTTCTCATTATATCCTCACATGGCAGAAAGAAGCCAAAAGTTTTCTCTGTGATCCCTTCTACAAGGGCACTAATCCCATCCATGAGGGCTCCACCCTCATGATCTAATTACCTCCCAAAGGCACCACCTCTGAGTACTACCACAGTGAGGAGTTAGGATTACGACACATAAATTTTGAGGGTCACAAACATTCAGCACACTGTAAACTATGTGAACAAATATGTATTTTTAAGGATAAAAAGGATCATTGATAATTTTAAATTATGGTGTTGAGGTAATATGAATATGGCTGTTTATTTCTGCTTTCCTAAGTAGAGTTACTTCATAAGCATTAATTTTATTAAGCGAGTGAACAAAAATCATTTTTTATCCTAGCTTAAAATGTTTAATTTCTAATTTTCAGTCCATTTATTCAAGTCTACCAATGAGTCAAATTTGAAAAGACCTCTGAACACAGAGAACACCTGGGGATTTAAGGTTGCCTCTCTTTCCATTCCACAGAAAAATGAAACCTTTGAAAATGTTCTTCTGGTCCTTATGATGGTTACAAAGCTCTACTACAGATTTGACATCAAAGAACAAGCTACACATCTAAGACCTGTTTGGGCACCAAGGTTGTAGGAGCTTGGCTCCCCTACTGGGTTGCAAGCAATGACAAGGTGAGAAAGGGCCCAACCCTTCCCCCTTTTAAGAGACATGAAAAGAAACCAAAGAAAACTTTAACCACACCTTGAAATGGATAGCTGCCTATACATTGTGACTGTAATTACTGATATAGTCCCCTCTGGGAGATCCTTTCTGACCACTGCTACTGTTTATTCACTCTCATTCCTCAAGCTCCCATAACACCTTCCTGCCTCCACATCCCAGGTTGGTTTTGTCAAGTTAGAGCATGTATTCTCTAATTTCAAACAGATTTGGAACATCTTGAATCTATCCCTTCCATGTTTTCTAGACTTCACAACTCACCTCCCTTAGCTACCATGATACTGTAGTTCATGGTTCCTTCTCCATCATCTGACTGATCCTTCTCCTCTAAAAGACCCCATAAGAGATATTGCACCCAGGTCCTCAGAACCCAATAATCACCCTCTTCTTCGGTTCCATAGACAGTTACCACAAGAGTCCTCTACCCTGGAAAAGCTAAATACCTGATACACTGTAATCTGGCCCAACTGGCTTTAATTTTTCCCTCTCCAGTCAAGTGAGTATTCTCCAACCAAATTATGACCTTTAACATCAAAGAAGCTGAACATGGAGTGATGGGTACAGACATTGAGGAAGGACATTGGTTTTGGTGCCAGCTAAACCTGTGTCTAAACTAGACTGGTGTTTAAGACCAAGTTCCCTCAGAAGCAATGCTGGTAAATTCTGCTCCCAACAATCTGGGTTCATGACACCTTCAACTATCCCCATTCATAATTTTTTACTTTAGTCTTCCTTATACCATTTGTATAATTTATTCTCTTCCTTGAATAAGAACATAATCCTTTTCTCTAGCCTTCCCCGCCCCCCGCCTCAATCTTGCTGCATTTTACCTACCAATAAATCTCCCCTATAACACACACAGACCCAAAAGTGTTCTCTTAACTCCACCTATCTTAGGAAAATTCACCACCCAAATTCTTGAAATCATAGTCTATGCTGGCTTCTTCACCATCTGCACACAAAGATATCCTCCAATCTAATGTTTTCCTCTACCTGTAATACTCTCCGCTAAAAAGGTCCCTGTTGACCTCTTAATGGTCAAATAAGTTTTCCATGGGCCATTTCTCCCCTTTGACACCATCTAGTCCTGAATCCAGTTTGCAGTAGACTCTGTTGGTGGCCTACTCAGCATCCATTTACCTATCCTATTTCCTTACAGAACTCTATCTGGTTCAGGCACCCACCCTGCCCCCATGACATCCATATAACTCAGGTAAACATAAAATATTATCCATAAATAATTTGTCCATAGATAAATGAAAGCAATCAGAACTCTTTGGTGTTTATTTTCCAAGTTGATGAAAATTTGGTGATTTGCATGGCATCCCACATCTCTGACATATGTTTTACAAATTGTTGATCTCATTTTTTCCTCAAAGTTCTATATCAAGATTCTAATAGCTCCAAAACCATTTTGTTTAAGGGAAAAGCAAAAGGGACCCACTAGCCAATTTCTCAGTCACCAGGGTTTCCAATACCATCCTTTTTTCATACCTTACTTCTTGCCTGTTGCTATGGTTTGAGTATTTGTCCCTTCCAAGACTCATGTTGAAAATTTTTCCCCAATGTAGCAGTGTTGAGAGGTGGGGCTTTTAAGAGGTGAGTGGGTCATGAGGGCTCTGCCCTCATAAGTGGATTAATCCAATCAAGGACTAATGGGTTAATGTATTAGTGGATTATCATGGGAGAGGAACTGGTGGCTTTATAAGACAATGACAACAGACCTTAGCTGGCATGCTGGTATGCTCACAGTCCCCGTCTTCTGCCACGTGATGCCCTGTGCCACCTCAGGCCTCTGCAGAGAGGCCCCCATCAGCAAGAAGGCTCTCCCCAGATGTAGCCCCCCAACCTTGGACTTCTCACCATCCATAACTGTAAGAAATAAATTCCTTTTCTTATAAATTGCCCAGTTTCGGGTATTCTGTTATAAGCACAGAAAATGAACTAATACATCTATTAACTCTTTCTTCAGGTCTTAGGGCTCCTGTAATATCTTCCTTCACTCCTGGCCATCAATCTTTGTACAAAATGTTGACACAAGGGCAGTGACATACCTTTCATGCACCTATGTTTTTATTGCCTCTGTCAAAATAAATTTTCATATGCATCGACAAATAACCTTTTAAATTATCTCATTTAGTTGCCACAGTAACTCCATAATATAAGCAAGACACTTATATCATCTTACAAACAGAGAAACTAAGTGCCAGAGAGACTTAGCGACTCTGCAAGTTGAGCTGGGTAAAAGCAGCAGAGAAAGATCTGGAATCTATCTGTTCAGTGCACCTGTATTTACTAAGCACCAATCATGGGCAGGTGCTCAGCACTCCAAGGGCTAGTGCTCCTTCAGGAACTGTTGATGTAGCATGAACAAAAGAAAATCAGCCTTGTTTCCAGTCTAATCACAAGTTATGTGACAGTGACAAGCCTTGATCCTCAGAGTTCCTCCTCTGTAAAATGAAGGTGTCCCATAAATGACCTCCACGAGCCCTCATATCTGGTGATTTTACATAGTGCTCTGTGAACTATTTATCATCAGAATGACCGTGCTGAATCATGAACAGGACTAGTCAATTCATTCATCAGCCAAGTATTTAATGAATGTGTACTCAGCGCTTGCATGCTTCTGTGTGTTTGGGATTATATCAAACAACAAGGTAGGCATGGCCTCCACCGTCATGGAGTTTGTAATCTAGCGGGAAGGGGCAATGCAAAAATATTCGATCAAGATAATTTCCAAACAATGAAAAATGCAGTAATAGAATTAAAATCCTCCATGAGCAGGTGACATCTGAGCTGATATTTGATGAGAAGAAGTCAGGCACACAAAGATTTAGGAGAACAGTGCTGCAACAGAGAAAACAAAGTTCTTAGAAAAGTACAGCAGGTCATTAGCTTCATTACTTAGAAAGACTGAACATTCAGCTGGTTTGCTCATCTTCATTTTCTTCTGTGAGTTAGATGTATGAAATGCAATTATTGCCTTTCACCTGCTGGGAGAGGATGAATATTAATCTGTCCTCCAGGAAACGAGAACACTTTTTTAAGGTGCCAAGTGTAGCTTCTGTAGTTGACCATCAAGGACTATAATAAAAGAAGCCAAAGATAAGGGAGTGTCTTTGAGGCCAGCAACAAGGGACAGTAGAGAGATCCTTTGAGGTTAACAGGAAGAGGAAAAAGCCAGAAGTCACCAGTAGCAGACGTTTCATACCACACCAGGACAGAGGCCAAAACTTCAGAAGCCAACATATATATATATATATATATATTTTATATATATATATATATATACACACACATACACATACATACACACACAAACACACACACACACACCACGGATTGCCAAGGAAGGCTGGCCGCCTGGGACCAGAATCCCCTACTTTCAGGACAAAGTCCTGTCCTTCAAAGTTCAGGCAAGGTAACATAATGAGCTTACAAAAGATAAGGCCTACTCTCTGCTCTAACCACACACCAAAATGAAACATAAGAAGAGGAAACATACAAAAAGACCTAAGATGGTCTCTAAAACAAAATAAACATGGTGAAAACAGAAACTGATGAAAATGCAAAGGATGTAAGCTAAAGCTTTGGGACTGCTGGGGCCCAGGAGCAGACAGCGGTGGCCTGAGGGCAATAGGCTCACTGCTTACAACTGAGAACAGGACGGAAGAGAAGATTGCACACTGCTTCCTACCTCTGTGCCTACACTGTAGGTAAGAAGCAGCTCTCTGCCTACAGCACAAAGATTAGACACAGTCTCAGCAACAGCACCTAGAGGTACACAGAATTTCCCTGATGTTGCTCTGGGAAAGAGCTTTAGCAAGTCATATAAAACATAGTTCTGGACTAAGGATTATTGGGGACCCTAGAAAAAGACAGATAAAATACCATTTGAGTTGGAGAACATTATCAAAAGAAAAAACCTCCAACTGACAGGAAAAATACCTAAAATACATGAATGAAACTAATACTAAGATAAGCAAGCAATAAGCCAATAATAAATTCAATCTGGATGAATTCATATGATGGAACAATCTGAAAAAGACTTTAATATAAGTAGTTATAAGATCCCTAAAGGGAAAATCAAAGACAAGCATTCTTAAAAAATGGAAAACAGGTATGAAACTAAAAATAATTCCTTCCTCCTTTTTCCCTTTATGTATAATGTATCTATATATAAGCATATATACATATATCTCTCTATATATATGAAAGTATCAGGTAAAACTTTTTGAAATAGAAGTCTGAAATATTTCAATCCATATAAACAGTTAACAGAAAAGATAAACTCTAGAATGGACAAAGTCAAAAAGAAAATAAGTGAATTACGGTATGGTATTATAGAATTCAGCTAGAGTACAGCATAAAAAAAAAATGGATAACCCTTGAAGTATTAAGAAAAAGGAAGATTAGACACAGTTCTTGATATGTCTAACTGGAGTTTCAGAAGAATAGAGAGGAAATGTTTCAGAAACAATCTTTACACACTAAGGATTTTCTGAAATAAAGAATATACAAGAATTCTCAAGTCGAACATGCCCTAAACAAGATAAACAAAACTCAATTCATATATAGATATATTTGTAGGAAACAAAGGCCCCTGGGCTCCTCAAGGTTTTGTTATCAAAAGTTCAATATTTGTCCCCGAGGCCGAATCAGTGAGAATAAAGAATGAGGACAAGTGGTTTGAGGACACAGAAAGTTTATTAATTTGCTGGCAAATGAGGAGGGCAATGGACTAGCATCTCAGAAGGCCACCATCCTGTCTTTAAGCAGGAATACACGGCTTTTTAAAAGGAGAGGTTTTGGCAGTAGGGCTCAGTTCTACTCGAAAAGTATCACATGTCATGTGACATTTGGGTTATTGTTGTTTAACTGTAATTGGTGCTTTCAGTGGACCTTCTTCTTTGGCGATAATAGTCTCATGACCCCTGTCTGGACAATTCTGTTCAGCCATCTCCTGTGATTTAAGATACTAGAAAATAAACAGCAAACAACATTTTTCTGCCCCTTTGATTACTAGCCTCTGGCAGGAATGCAGGTTTTTATTTCCAAAAACGGTAGGGGTTTTAAAAGAGACAACTTGTGAAACATTTCATTGCCTTTTTTCAGACCTTTACTTCTGTTACAGTTTTGCCATATTATAGAAAGCAAAGCCCTCGTCCCCATAAAGGTTTGCTGAAAAATCACTGACATGGGACAGACTGATTAATAGGAGGAAAAAGATACAAGTTTATTTAAGGGGTATACACAGGAATCCCCAGAATGAAGATTCAGTCTTTCAATGAGGTACAGAGGTCTTTAAAGAATAGGGACTTGGAAGCAGCAAAACAGGTTTTGGGAAGAGGCTTAACTAGATAGCAAAGGTGATCTTGTTATGTGTAAAAAAAAAAAAAAAAACCAAATCTCGGTAAAATGCTAGCAAACTGAATTCAACAGCACATCAAAAAAATAATCCACCATGACCAAGCGGGCTTCATCTCAGTGGTGCAAGGATAATTTAACATACATAAAGCAATAAATGTGATTTACCACATAAACAGAAGCAAAAACAAAGATCGTATGATCATCTTAAGAGATGCAGAAAAAGCACTGCACAAAATTCAATACCCTCATGATAAAAACCTTCAACAAACTAGGTATAGAAGAAATGCATTACGAGATTATGAAAGCCGTATGTGACAAACCCACAGCCAACATCACACTGAATGTGAAAAAACTGAAAGCATTCTCACTAAGAACTGGAAAAAGACAAGGATGCTCATTGTCACCACTTGTATTCAACATAGTACTGAAAGGCCTAGCCAGGGCAATCAGGCAAGAGAAAGAAATGAAGGGTATCCAAATTGGGAAAGACGAGGTCAAGCTATCACTTTATGCTGATGATATGATCTTATATCTAGAAAAATCCAAATATTCCACCAAGAGACTCTAGAACTGATAAATAAATTCAGCCAAGTCTCAGGGTACAAAGTCAATGTACACAATTCAGTAGTATTCCTATGCACCAATAACAGTCAAGCTGAGAGTCAAATTGGTACCATTCACAATAGCTACAACAGAAATAATATTATTAATACCTAGGAATATACTTAATCAAGGAGGTAAAGAATGTCTACAAAGAGAACCACGCTACACACTGAGAAAAGAAATTGTTGATGATACAAACAAATGGAAACACATATCATGCTCCTGGATTGGTAGAAAGCACCCAAAGTGATTTACAGATTCAATGCAATCCCCATCAAAATACCAACATCATACTTCATAGACCTAGAAGAAATATTTCTATGCTTCATTTGGAACCATAAAAGAGCCTAAATAGCCAAAGCAATCAAGTAAAAAGAACAAATCAAGAGACATCACATTACCGGACTTCAAACTATACTACAAGGCTATAGCAACCAAAACAGCATGGTATTCACACAAAAATAGAGGCATAGACCAATGGAACATAAAACTCAGATATAAAACCATCCATATACAGCCAGCTTGTCTTTGGCAAAGCAGACAACAATATACACTGAGGAAAAGAATCTCCATTCAATAAATAGTGCTGGGAAAATTGGATAGCCATGTACAAAAGAATTAAACAGGATCCATATCTCTTACCAAACAAATTAATTCAAGATGGGTAAAAGACTTAAATTTAAGTCATGAAAACATAAGAACACTAGAAGAAATTGTAGGAAAAACTCTTCTAGGTATCATTCTAGGCAAAGAATTTATTAAGAAGATCCTAATGGCAATCACAGCACCAACAAAAAATGAATAAATGGGACATAATTAATATTTAATTGCATTTGATTGAATTAAAATTTAACTGGGTAAGATTAGATTAAATTAAAAAGGAAATAATCAACAGAGCAAATAGACAACCTAGAGAGTAGAAGAAAATATTCACAAGCTATACATCCTATAAAGGGCCAATAACCAGAATCTACAAAGAACTCAAGCAAATTAGCAAAAAAAAAAAAAAAAATTCAAACAACCCCATCAAAAAAAGTGGGCAAAAGACATAAACAGAAGCTTTTCAAAAGACAGACAAATGGCCAACAAACATTCGAACCTCAGCTCATTTGTCTTACTACAGAAAATCCACCATTTCCAGGAAACAACTCAAAGGTCAAATAGTTAAGGAAGAGGATTATTTAAAACCCACACAGGGGTCGTGGAAATTTGCTCATGGAGTGGCTTACAGTAGTATTTTTATACAAGGAGGATATTATCCACAAATTAAAATTACAGACCCTCAGTTAAACAGAAAAAATTGAAATAATCCTCAAAACTTCATGATGAATTAAAAAACAAAAACGAAGGGCCAGGTGCAGTGGCTCTTTGGGAGGCCAAGGTGGGAGGATCACTTGAGCCCAGGAGTTTGAGGTTGCCATGAGCTATGATGATGCCACTGCACTCTACCCAGGGTGACATGGTGAGACCCTGTCTCAAAACAAAAAACAAACGAAACCAAGAATGATATCTACAATATTTAAATTAAAATTTCAAATACAGAAAGAATATTAGTTATTCACAAATATCTGCATATGGTTTTAAAAGTATAAAAATATGGATAGAATTCTTACCAGGTTTATATATGGTTACTTCTGGGGAGATATAAAAACTGAGCTTAGAATGTATTTGTGTGGCATGATTTCTTAAACTTCTTAAACAAAGTATCTAAAGTAACTATAATAAAATGTTATGGTTTGGTAACTATGTGTGGTGTTTTTTACATAAGCCTCCGAACTTTAGAGAAAAGTTTGAAATGTTCCATAGAAGTACATCTTTTAAAACAATGCTCCCCTGTGACAGTAGTGTCTCCATACCCCAGTTCCCAGGTTAGTGGAGGGAGTGGGCATGAGCTTCCCACTTCTGGGCTCCAACAATGATTGAGAACAAATATCCCATCTGCCTTAAAGGAACAGAGCCTCAAAGTTGAGATTATATTGATTTAAATAACACTTTAGGAATATTTCCTACAGAATTGCATTATGAACTTCATGCCTGCTATACATGCATGTCAAGGAAGTTGGGGAAAAAAACAAAATCACACAGGGAATGTGCCAGATTCAGCCCTAAATATGCTCAAAAAAGCTTATCATTGAGAAACCTCATCAAAGGGAAATAAATTATGGTATGACCATACTATGATATTTTGTCCAATAATTAAAGATGTTTTCTAAGAATATGGAAGACATGGAACAGTGGCAAACCTTACAATTGTATATATGAAAGTAACTGAAAAATGTAACGCAAAATTAAAGCAACAGCATTTTTTTTTTTTTTTGAGACAAAGCCTCACGCCAGCTAGAGTGCAGTGGCGTCATCATAGCTCACTGCAACCTCCTTACTGTTGCTGAGCTCAAGCGATCCTCCTGCCTCAGGCTCCTGAGTAGCTGGGACTACAGGTACATAACCTATACCCAGTTAATTTTTCTACTTTTTGTAGAGACAGGGTCTTGCTCTTGCTCACGCTGGTCTTGAACACCTGACCTCACACAATCCTCCTGCCTTGGCCTCCCAGAGTGCTACGATTACAGGTGTGAGCTAGTGTGCTCGGCCTTAGCAGTCGCATTTTTTTAATCATATAAAAAAGTTACCAAACCAGGCCGGGCGTGGTGGCTCACGCCTGTAATCCTAGCACTCTGGGAGGCCGAGGCGGGCAGGTTGCTCGAGGTCAGGAGTTCGAAACAAGCCTGAGTGAGACCCTGTCTCTACTAAAAATAGAAAGAAATTAATTGACCAACTAAAAATACATATACAAAAAATTAGCCGGGCATGGTGGCGCATGCCTGTAGTCCCAGCTACTCGGGAGCCTGAGGCAAGAGGAATGCTTGAGCCCAGGAGTTTGAGGTTGCTGTGTGCTAGGCTGAAGCCATGGCACTCACTCTAGCCTGGGCAACAAAGTGAGACTCTGTCTCAAAAAAAAAAAAAAAAAGTTACCAAACCAAACTGGGGACAGTGAAGCCAAAACTTGCAGCAGGTGAAAGGAGTACAGGCACCTAATGCTTAAAACCCAAAGTCCTCTACTGCTTACGAGCCAGGGTTTTTAAAGGCAGAGGTGTGATTCAGGCAGGTAAAATTGTAAATCAATACGTGGAGGTTATACATTGGCCTGGCCCCCAAAAGGCAGGATATCCTGAAGAAGGGTGGAGGAGTAAGTGGATTCAGAGATTCCTGGATTGGCAGAAAGGAATATTAGGATGGGTGTAGCAGACCCCTCAGGGGAAATTTGGAACAAAGAATGGAGGTCAGAGTTCAATTCCTCAGTTCCCCCTTATCTGAAAAACAACTCACTCGGGAACATGGGTTAAAAAGTTTGCATAGAGAACCAAAACTCCTCTTGAGTCTGGCTCACTTGGAGGACAACTGTTCTCATCAGGTTGCCCATTTGCTTTTCAAACCTAGCCTGGTGCCCTCAACTTCCCCTGAAGGGACTCAAGATTTTATTTTCATGCCTGGGGCGAGGAGGGCCCTGTATCAAAAACATCAATGGAGAGAAAGGCCTGGAAATATCCCTCAAAATTCTTAGTGTTTTTCTCCCCTCTCTTTCTGTACTATTATATACTTTCCCAAGCTTTTCAAATGTGTATTTATTCCTTTTATATTGAGAAATAAATCCATTCATGGAGAACAGCAATATACCTCTTCTCTAATGTAAAAAGAAATTCTAGTTTACCAAAGGCACTTTTCTCCACGTTGGAAGTTAACTGCTATTTTCCATTGTTTTGACACATACTGCATCTGCTTAAAGTTTTAATCTTGATAAAAACATGAGATATTCCTGCTTATTTACTTAGACATTAGAATGCACAACCTGTGGCATCATTCCCTGTTCTGTTAAAGAGAATCAGTCTCTGGTCTGATCATCACAGAGTCTCTCACCAAGCTACCCAGCTGGTCTCTGGCAGCCTGGCAGGTGGATACTTTGGTATTAAGAAATCAGCACTTATGCCCAACAAAGACCAGATGATGAACAAAACAAAACAAAACCTTAGCATGTCATGCTTGTAAGAAGGAAATTCAAACTAAAGAACTGAATTAGGTAAGAGTTGTGTTCCTTCTCAGCTACCCTCTTAGGAATATATAGGAAAAGAAAGGAAGAAAACAAGAGGAAGCAAACAAGCAGTTGGAGAAAGGAGAAGGAAAAAGGAAAGAAAAAAATAGAAGGAGAGAGAGAAACATCGTGATAGAGATACAAAAGGGAAAAGGAGTTTGTGAACCAGAGAGGAGAAAGATAATCAGGAAGAGATTAGAGTAAGGGAAAAGCAGTGGGTGAGACAGAAGGAGAGACTGGATTGCCTGTAGTAGGAGAGGGGAACAAAGAGGTAAGGGACAGAGGCAGGGACAGAAGCAGAGACAGAGAGAGAGAGAGACAGGGGCAGAGACAGAGATAGAAGAGGGTCTTAAGAGCAGGGAGAGTGAGCAGAGAGTGAGTTAAAAAAATCTTCCTTGAGTTCTCATCGCACAAAAAATAAGATTAGGACTCTTGGGGCGACTTCTGGGGCCCCCCTTTCTTGGGGCCCCAGAACTTCATCCAGGAAAAAAAAAATTTTTTTAATTAAAAAAAAAAAGATTGAGACTCTTTTCTGGCATTCCAAATATAGAATGTTCCAGCCTCATTTCTCACTGTTCATAGCAGCCCATGTGTCTACTTGAGTTTTCGTGATGCACTCTGACCTCTTCTACTTCTATCCTCAGTCTGGAATGTTCTCCCTCACACTGTATTCTCCTTTGGTTATATCAGCCATACTTCAGTGCAAAGTTTAAACCAGGCATCCTCAAACTACAGCCCGCAGTCCACATGCGGGCTCGCCTAGCACGTTTATCTGGCCCCACCGCTGCCTGTCCTGCTTAGCAGCCGACTCATCCCGGGCCCACAGTGCACACTCTCCAACAGTCTGAGGGACAGTGAACTGGCCCCCTGTTTAAAAAGTTTGAGGACCCCTGGTTTAAACACACAACCTCCAAGAAGCCTTCTGAGATGTCCTAGTAGGAATTAATTCCTTTTTTCAAAGTCACTTGATAGTATTACTATATTACGGCAGTTATTTGCCTTATATGCCTTCATTAGTTTGTAAGGATTTAGAGAACAGGAACTGTGTCTGAGTCATCATCTTTTTGATAAGGGAAACCCCCCTCAATTACTTCGCGCATCAGGCACTGGAGATCCCCACCACTCACGTAAGACCCACATTAGCATACTAACCTGTTTCCTGGCCCATCGACTAGTCTATTGCCTGGCATCAGCATAACACCAAATCTTTTATTGCCTGGTGCAATCGACATAATATTAACCTATTATCCAACACATCAACTAACCTACACCTGAGACTCCACCCCTCAGACCACCCCAATTTAATAAAAGTGAAAAAAGTTAGGTAAATGGTGCTTAGAATTTGGTGGCGATTGGAGCCCACTGGCGAATAAACTTTGATTCTCCAACTCTCCATGTGCCATTTGGTTTGTCCTCTGGACCACCCATTGTAACACTTGCTGTAACATTCTGAGCTCGTTCCACTAAACTCTAAGTGCTTTACACATAGATATTACCCATCACATTAAGCTTACGTGTTGGCTGCACTCACTTGGACTTAAATTTATAGCCGAGTAGCTTCTGACACTGTCAAATAATGACTCTCTTAAAATACACCCAAACACCTGGTAAGACAAAGCTGAGTTTCTTCTTACTAGGGAAGGAAGAACACTACACCATGACACTGTCTTCATATCCTCGTAAGTGGGGAAGGGCAAAGTTGAGATGTTACTGAGATCTGATAATCTACTTTGAAGCAGATCCTTTCAATGTGGGAAGCTTGATTAGGATGGGGTGACAATTATATGGTAGTTTAAGATTGGTGGACAAAGTATGGTAAGAATTTTGAGGGGAAATATTCAAAAAGTCTTAGGGCAAAAATGTGTTTAATATTTTTCTATTGGCGAGTTGAAGGGTCTTCAAATGAACAATGTTATTATTTGTAATATTTATCTTATTGGCCAAGCACTTCCTAGAAGAATAAATTTATATTGATGAAGACAGTAGACAAGTAAAGTTATATTAATGTCAACAGTAAGCTGGAGGGTGGGAGGTAGATGGCTTCTTTTTCGACATCAGTAAGAATATGCCAGCCATTGAGTAACTGCGCTGTAGGATGGATTTTAGAAGAAAACCATAAGTGAAACACCAATGTGTCTTTACTGCCTCATCATCCTGTGTTTTCCATTAGTCAAGTGCCTCATTCTTTTGTGTGGAGAATCCTCCCTTTAAAAGCTTTGTATTTCTGCCTATGTTCAGGAAATTTGGCTTTTGAGATGAGAAGGTGTACCATTCTTCCTCCTTTGTTGGCAAAGTAAACTCTTTCCTTCCTTCCCAAACCGCTTGTCCACATTCTTCTGATTCGCCCTCATGGACAAGTGGCCGAGCTTTTGGTAACAAGAGGAGTAACAGGGATGGAACATTCTGAAATGACAGAATAGATTCAGAGGGCCAGAATCCTGAGAGAATTGAGGTAAATGCCAAGAAAATTCCAATTGGGATACAGGACTGAAAGTGACATCTTCGTGTCCCCTGACCACTGATTGGTCCACAGATGGGAATGTGACCCAAACTAGCCAAGGGAATCCTTCCTTAGGGTTTTATAATATGATGCTAGGAAAAGAAACTGTCTCAGATTTCTTGAGTGGTTAAATTGGTTGGTTTAAGCCTAAAACTGTTGCAACAATGCCACTGCCCCGATGCATAGAAGAATCCAATCTGAAGAAGGGAAAGTAGGGGACAGCCCAGGTAAAGAAACATTGCACAGAAAGCAAGAGTGACAAAGACTGGATGACTGTGAATCTTGAGGATTGCCATACACACTGACTTTTCAATTACATGAACCAATAAATTCCTTTGCCTTAACCCAGTTTGTCATTTCAAACTCAAATTCTGGTTAATATAGGCCTACATCTAATGATCAGCCTGAAATTCTGGAGACATATATAACTCTGAGGTTCTTCGGGAATCCTCATCTCTCCATCCCCCACCCATTATCATAGATTTTTTTTATAAGCTAGAAACAAACTTGTTCATTCACTTTGAAAACACAGATTTCATGCCAATCAGCTGTATCTTTTGTACTGCATGGAGCCCAGATTAAAATTTACAGAAATTCCCAAGAGGCCAAATACGTCTTTTAGTGATGACTGCATATGAGTGGATAGAAGAGAGAAATCGCAAATCACACTAAGCCCTTTTGCAAGATGAGAAAATAGAAAAATATTCATATGATCCATAGTCATCTTTCTCAGACTCCGAAAATATTCCAGGGCTGTATGATCATGGAAATGAAAAAATTCAAGAACTGTCGTATCTTTCTTAAAAACAATTTTGTGAAAAGAAAGACAACAGGAACAGGAACAGCCTGCTCCCCCCAGGGATGGCACTGTTTCAATTGGCCTGTATAGAGGTCATGTCTAGTCAGTACAACCCTCTCCCCTAAAAATGCAGATGTTTCCTTGGCTTCCTTAGACTAGTGTTTTGCAAATTCTGCTGCCTGGAGCCCACGAACTGTGTTGAGAAGTAGCAGGCAATTTGCCGGGGTAAAGGGTAAAGCAATAGGACAGACTCTTTGCATTTTGCATCAAACAAAATATCTTTTAAAAAAAAATTATCTTTTACGTACTGGTCTCCCAAGGAAAACTTACGTGAAAAAGGGATTTGACTGCTTAAAAAATTAGAACCTACCTGCTTTAACTGTATCAATAGCATAAATCTAGGTATTGAGTTCTCAGATATCTCAGATATTGAGGGTCCTAGACAGGGGGAAACAAGCACTACGGGTTTCACATAGATAGAGATACCTCTGGCACTATAAATTACGTGCATTGTATTAATCTAAAAGGATCACCCACATCTGCCAAGGCTTTATTAGAAAATCAGATTCTGTTACTCTTGCTCTCCAGAGCATGCATTTGTTAGGAAGTAAAATAAAGATTGAGGCAGGACACAAGGGCTGCCTCTGGGGTTTAATCACTTAGGCTTAGCACTCTTGATATAAAATTCTACCATTTGCAAGCAGGAGCTCAGCACACAAACCTTTCTTGTTCCAACATAGAGATTTCCATACATAAGCAACATTCCTTCAAGGTATTCCCTTTACGTGTGATCAACAATGCAAAAACTACCTGAGCTACTAGCACTCTTTGGTGCAAAGGAGAGGTGGGAGGAGGCTATCAGGAAGCACTGGTGTCACAAGCCTTTAAATACATGATGTATTTAACAGACCTATTCCCCAACACATGAGGAACTAAAGTTATTATGACCTTGTTAATTTTACAATTCTCTCCTTTTTTTTTTTTTGGTTAATGGAAAAGGCCTTAAAAGAAAGAGAAGCACCTCTAATTCTTCATTCTACTCTATCTTCAAAGTGGACTTTCTTTTCTCCCTTGCATTTAAGATTCCATTCTTCTGCTAGAGGTAGTAAGTTCAGGGAATTTTCAAAGAGACAAAAACTACTCAAAAGAATATAAATGTCAAATGCATGTAAATTTCTCCTCCTCCATTTTTTCGCAAGTCAGGAATGTCCTTTGTTGTCTTCTGGTATGTTTCAGCTGGCTGACATCTCTGGTTGAGGAGCAATCAAATGAGCAGCATCCTTACAATGTAATGACAATCAGTTAGCAAAAATGTGCAGGCACTGATAACAGGATTCAGAAGGGTCAGAAACGAGTGGGGGAAAAAATAGGTATTTCAAACGAGTGCTGCTGCCGACCTTGGCTTATGATTTCATCCAAAACGTTTATTAATTTTCGGCTATAAAACAGAGGCAAACAATGAAATTCTGATAAAGGGTCATTGTGGAGAGGGAGAGAATCCTTTACTGTTTAAATGGTATTCTTGCCCTTAAATAAAATTCTTCCAAAAATTCTTTTCTCCCTCTTGTTCAGCCAAGGAGAAGGAAGAGGCAAAACATACCTTCAGATTTATACCCTGACAATGACTTTATAGTTTTTATAGAACCAGATAATTAAACCAGGTTTAAGAACAGATACACAAAGTATTTCTGAAAACCTATACAAACACAATCAAGAATTTATCCTAACTAGATGCCTTATCAAGGAGATAACAAGTATGCAATTATGAAAGCAATTGCAGCAGCTAACTTTATTGAGTGCCTACTATAATCAAGGCACTCTTTTAATTCAAAATTACTCTGCAAAAGCTAGCTAAGTGTTCTCCACCCTACAAGTGAAAAATCAAAGGCTTAAGTAAGTTAACTTGTCCATGGTCAAGCATTTAATGTTAGAGATCTAGGGTTTAAAAGTAACTTTTTTACCCTAAAACCAGATATCATCATCTTTGTGCTGCCCACTTAAAAATCAAATGAAAGATAAATTGAGAAACTAGAATGATGATGTCTAGAGACCCTGTCACATGAAAGAACTTTATCCATTTAATCTAGAGAAAAGAGGCTTGGGACAGGCAGGCTTTACAGGAGCTGTGGGAAAACATCTGAAAGGTCACCATATGGAGGAGAAACTTCCTTTTAATCCATATGTTGTATTAAAAACAAACAATCGTTTCCAGGTTTGCAGGTTCTACTTGTAGCAATGACAGGGAAGCTTGATGCATAGTAAACTTGCCACTGAAAGCAACTACAAAAGAATGGAAAAACAAGCACCACATGTACTCGCCAGCAAATTGGTATAAACAGATCAACACCTAAGTGGACATATAGGAATAACATTTATCGGGTGTCGAGCAGGTGGGAGGGGGGAGGAGGGGATAGGTATATACAAACACAACGAGTAATATGTGCAATATTTGGGGGATGGACACGCTTGAAGCTCTTACTCGAGGGGGGAGGGGGGCATGGGCAATATATGTAACTTTAACTCTTGTACCCCCATAATATGCTAAAATAAAAAAATTTTTAAAGGTAAAATAAATTAACATTATAGGAAACTGTTTATATTTACCAGAGAACAACTAAGGCAGCCAGGATTCAATAGATCAAGATTTTGAAGGAAAATGTATTGAGAAAATCCCTACATCTGTCATTTTTCCCCTGCCTGGTACCCTTGCCAATTTTTAAGAGAAAAGCATAGAGGCAGATCAGAAAGTAGCTATCAAGAGATCCTGCTAATCTCTTTGGATTGGAAAGACCAAAATAAATGAGCTCAAGGCTACCTAGGAAGCCAGAATTTTGGAGAAAATAAAAACATTTCCAGATAATCTTCCCTAAGAGTGAGATAATTTGTCACCAGTAGAGTGACATTAGAGAAATATTAAAGGAGGTTCTTTCAGTAGAAGGAAGATGATTCCTGGTAGAAGAACACTATTGCAGAAAAAAAGTGCAGGATAAATACATGGATAAATCTAAACACTGACTGTTGCTAAAACTTGTGGGAATAAATTATACACACACTCAAATATACTGTATTTCATACGTAATTTAAATATGTGAAAATAACACCACAAAAAGTGGGCAAGAATGGTAAATGGAGTTAAAGTTCTTAAGCTTTGATTTATCCTGGCAGTAGTAAAAGCAAAATTTAAGGTAAAATAAATCAAAGATTTATTTTGTAATCTTTAGAATAAGATCTAAAATGCGGTAAAAGAATATATAGTTAACAAAACTTTAAAAAAAAGATTAGAGAGGAAAAGAATATAAAAATATTTAATTCAAAAGAAGCCCAAAAAATCAGGTGGAAAAAAGTATAATAGGTGGGACAAAACAGACTAGACTAATAGATTTCAACTCAAATATATTGGCAACTGCATTAAACATAAATGGATCAAATATCCTATAGAAAACCACAAACACAGCCAGGTTGGAAAATATGGGGGGGGGGGAACCTCACTAAATGTTGCTTCCAGGAGACATACCTGTGGTGGTGCAGGGAAACTTCCCCCTCCCCCCAAAAGTTTATTGAAAGATCAACTCACAATTCAGGCAGATTAATAAGAGAGAGGGGTTTATTTACCATGCATACGTGGGGAGATCACAGAGTGATGAATCAAAATCCCAATGGTGTCCAGATGTTTTTATACATGCTTTTTAGAGGGGAGGGGATAGGAGGAGTATAGGTGATTCTGTTTAGGGCAATGAAGAGTTGCTAAGGAGGATAAATAGATACTTGTGAGAGTGAATGGATGGAGAGAAACAGATTAACTTATAAATTAACCTGAGAGACAGGTATTACCCTTAAAATGATTTGGGCCAGCTCTGGTTACATTCTTGATTTTCCTTCCTGCTACATAATGAGATAACTTGGAAGGGGGAAGGGATGTCAATTATTCTTTTGATAGGTACACCTGGTTAGGCAGATGGGGTGGGAATCCTCTTCAAGAGCCTGTTAATCTAAGGGCCTTTAATTCAAAATGCTGTTTATACCTAGGAGTATATTTAAGGTGAAATTTTCTGAGTTCCTTCATACCTAATACATAAAAGCCAGAAAGCATGAAAAGAGGATACTGTGCAAATACTAGTCAAAAGAAAGCTGGTATAAGTAACACTAATATAAAACTAAGAAGATTTCAAGATGAGAAGTGTTATTACCAATAAATAAGCATAGCTTATAACAGATTAATTCTAGTGGAATATAAATGTATATATACCTAATAACACAGGCACAAAATATATAAATCACAAACTGACCAAACTAAAAGGAGAAACATAAAAATATACATTTACAGCTTGACAACAATTCAGATATCTTAGTAACTGATAGGAAAGAAAAACAAAGAATAAGATATTTTTGAACCCAATTAATTTGACATAATTGACATCTAGACACACCATTACACCAAACTGTAAAACACACATTCTTTTCAAATGCACATGGTATCTTTACCAAAATGGACCAGTAAGCAAGAATATGTCCTTTGACCACAGTAGAATTAATTCAGAAACCAATATCGCCAAAAACTTGGCTCCTTGTCCATGAGGCCGAATCAGGAGAACGTGGACAAGTGGTTTGGGGAAGAAGGAAAGAGAGTTTACTTTGCCGACAAAGGAGGAAAAATGGTAGACCTTCTCATCTCAAAATCCAAATTTTCCTGAACATAGGCAGAAATACAGTGCTTTTAAAGGGAGGGTTTCTGGGCTTCAGGCAATTACTGTGGTGCATACTTTAAGGAAAAAAACTGAAAAAAAAAAAAAAAAGGCATAATTATCTTCTAAGAAGCTAAAGAAAGAAGAGTAAATTAAATATAAAAACAATTAGAAGAAATGTTAGAGAGCAAAAAAAATAGACAATAAGAACAAAAAAATCTGCTTTTTCAAAGGGATTAATAAAATTGATAAACATTTAGCAAGACTAATTGCACAGAAATTAGAGGAAACAATAAAAATTTCAGCAATTAAAAAGGAGATAATCATTAGCAATCTTAAATATAGTTAAAAGATAATAACTTCCAGCTTTCATATAGGATGTAGAAGGGCTTGAGGGACCATTGCTCCCACCAGATAAACTGGAAAAAAAAAAAAAAAGCGTTGGATTCTCTTCCTCATTTCACTCATATCTTATTTAAGACATTGGAGATTTGTAGACACAAATGGTCTAAATAAATTAAATTACACAAGAGAATAAAGTCTTTCTAGGCAAGCAGATACCAGTGGTCAAATTCTCTTCTGCAAAGTTTCTACAGGGGTGAGTAGAAGATTGGGCTTAACATAGGCACTGGAAATTTGCTGGGATACAGAAAAAGCCTGCAGACCTTGAAGGCTGGCATGAAAAGACTGAAGTCTTCAGGAGCTTCAAATGCAGAGAACTTGTTCTTCTTGCCTGCCAGCCTTTCCCATGGAACTTTTGCTCAGTGTGTAGAAGTGGCATGAAAACAACCAGAAAAGCAGAGAGAGCACTCTATAGCCTCTTAGGGCTTAGATTCCAAAGTCCTGCTAGAGAGAGCACCTATAAAATATACAGGACAGACCAAATTATCCCTAAAGACATATGAAAACAGGTAAAATGAACCAAACTAATGCTGTTAGGTTCAGCCACGAACCAGCTCAAATCCCAATTCAATTAGAAAGATTGACCTTTCCTCCCTAACTTATGGACAGAGGAAAAGGACATACCCTCCCTTGTAGAAGATAGTATTTACAGCAGAGTTTATAGATTTTTTTTATTACACAATTTTTGGCATGCAATAAAAAGTTAACAAGTGAAGGAGTAGTGCATGACTCCTAATTCAGGAAAAAAAACCTAAATAATAGCAGACCCCTAAATGGCTCAGATATTAGAATTGGCAAATATTTTAAAATAACTATTAAAATATATTAAGGAAATTAGATGAAAAGATGGACAAAAATTGATAAGAATGAGAATTTCAAAACAGAAATAAAACTTCTAAAATAGAACCAAGTAGAAATTCTACAACTGAAAAAAATATGTAAAATTGAGTATTTGCTAGACCTAAAGCAGAATGGACACAGAGAAAAACTGTAGCAGTTATTTCATATAAGTCATCACAAAATGATTGAAAACCAAAAATAAAGGAAAAATTTTAAAATGCAGACATAGAATAAGTTCTTGAAGGCACATATTGAAAATATATTCAGGAGAACAATAAAAATGATGGCTGACTTTTCATAAAAAACAATGAAAGACATAAAAAAATAATGAAAGACATCAAAAAATGAAAGAAGAATTGACATCTTTAAAGTTCTAACAAAAAACACTAGAATTCTAAAAATGAAGTGTATATAAATACATATTTTAGACAGACAAAAGGTGAGAAATTGTTGCTAGCTTTTGAGATGAAGAGGGAAGAATTCAAGATGAAGGCACAGATTTTCAGGAAGGAATGAAGAACACCAAAAAGGTCAAATATATGCATAAATATAAAAGAATATTTTTAAATTGTAAACATTGTTGACTATTAAAAACCACAATAAAAGTCAATAGGTTTATAATATATAGAAAAATAAAATACATGACATCAATAGCAAAGTGAACTAGAGGGAGATAAAATGGAAGTGTAATCTTGCAAAGCTTTTATATTGTTCACAAGCGGTAAAATACTGATTATATCCTGATAAATTAGAGTAATAAATGGAGAATGCATATAGTAATCACTAGCACAGTGGTTCTCCACTCGTGCTCATTCCTCCACCCCCACCCTTTCTGGTTGTCACACGAGGGTTGGAGGACAGTTGCTACTGCCACGTAGTGGGAAGAGGCTTTGTTTTAATGAAATTTTGTATTAAACAGATGAGGAAACAGACTTGCAGAATTTAAATGACGTTTTCTAAGACTGTTGCAAGCTGAAGATTGGCTCTCCAAAAATGTTTATACCCTAAATCCCCAGAAGCTGCGAACATGTTATTAGTACCTTACATGGCTAAAGGGACTTTGTAGCTGTGTTAAGGATCTTGAGATGGACAGATGATCCTGGATTCTCTGGATGGAACAAACATAATCACAGGATCCCTTATAAGAGGGAGGGGGTCAGAGTCAGAGAGGCAATACTATTATGGCAGAGGGGAGAGAGGGAAGAAAGGGTGGTGGAGAGGGAGCGAGAAAGAATGAATGGGATTTGAAGGTGCTACAACTACTGGCTTTGAAGACGATAGGAAGGGCCTCAAGCCAAGGGATGCAGGCAGCCTCTAAAAGCTAGAAAAGGCAAGGAAATGGACTTTTCCCTAGAGCCTCTCAAGGTAGCATAGCCCTGCTGACACCTTGATTTCGGTCACTGAAAACTATTTCAGGCTTCGGACCTCCAGAGCTGTAAGGCAAATCGTGTTGGTTTTTCGCCACTAAATTTGTGGCAATTCATTACAGCACTTATGGAAAATTAATGTATCTATCCAACTAGGATTTACTTTCAGGTCTTTCTGTGTCCTCAGTCTATGCTTCTAATCACCAGATGGTCATAGTTACCATAGTGGGAAGGAAAGCTGAAGTATTTATCAGAATGATTTGCCCTGCAGAGATCTTCAGTATTGCCTAATTGATCATGGTGTTCCTAAAAATTGAAATAGACAGGAAACCTACTAAAGCCTTATGTGATTTGTCTAAGCATTACAGTCAAGTGAAAGAATCTAGCAACTGGCGGAATCCTCGTGAAGTGAGAGCTCCCTGAATAAATCTTAAACTTGTCTTTCAAATACATGTTTGCATATACATGCATACATGTATAACACATGCATACATTTGTGCATATATAGACATACATTCTCTATACACATATTCCATAGATATAAACAGATACAAGCACATGTATATATGTGTATGTATTTCCTTGTATATGAGTAAAATATCCTTGAAAGAATACATGAACTATTTAGAAAAGTTGCCTCCAAAAAGGCAAACTGAGTTCTTAGAGAAAATGGATGGGAGTTTATTTTTCAATTAGCTATCCTTTGTGCCTTTTAAATGTTCACTACCCCTGTAAGTTAATTGCCTATTTAAAAAAAATGCACACATAAAATTTAAAAATTAAAATAATTCTATTAAACTGTTGAGGCTTAGAAAACAGTATCTCCAAATGTAGGCCTCAGAAACAAAAATTTCTCACTTTCTCCTGCCTTCCTGTCTCTGGTGCCTCACTGGCCCCCAAAGTTGGCCATAGAAACTAGAATCCCTCCTCCCCAAGGCGAGTCATAGAAACCAGAACCCCTTTTTCCCTAAAACCAGCCACAAAACTTAAATATATTACTCTTTTCCCCCTGCCTTCATGTGTAAAAACTGACCACAAAGAAATTATCTGGCCAAGAGTGGTGGTTCCCACCTGTAACCCTAGCACTCTGGGAGGCCAAGGCTGGAGGATCTTTTGAGCTCAGGAGTTTGAGACCAACCTGAGCAAGAGCAAGACCCTATCTCTACTAAAAATAGAAAAAATTAGCGAGGCACGGTGACACTGCCCTGCAGTCCCAGCTCCTTGGGAGGCTGAGGCAAGAGGATCGCTTGAGCCCAGGAATTTGAGGTTGCTGTGAGCTAGGCTGACACCACGGCACTCTAGCCCAGATGACAGAGCAAAACTCTGTCTCAGGAAAGAAAAAAGTTATCTGAAATTATCTGACCTACCTTGTTTGACTATAGGTCATAAGACCCACATTCCAGAGAGGGCCCTGCCCCACACCCACACCCAGAGGAAGGAAGCTGCACAGAGAGGCCAAGAAGAATCTAGACAGAGAGGCCTTGCCAGATTTTCCCACTCAGATCTATTAGCATCTTACCCTTTTTGTCCAATCATATTTCTGCATGGCTGTCTGTACTTTGTCGAGCCTAAGCATAAATAGTGGACCTTTCCCCCAGTATCTTTTGGTCTTCACTCTGAAGGTTCCTGCACACAATAATTTCATTTGAGTATATCATCTATGAAAAGTTACTGAATCATCTAATAAATATTTACAGAGCTCTCTTCTATGCACCAGGCACTGTGCTAGTCTCTGCGGAAAAGTCACTCAGTGAGACAGATGACCCCTCATGAAATTTACAGTCTAACAGGGAAGCCTGGCAATGAGTCAGTCACCCAAGCCACAAACGCAGTCATTGCAGGCTGTGATCTGTGACGCAAAGGAAAGAGACTGGGGGAAGGTGGGGAGACCTCCTTGAAGACAGGCACGGAGGAAGGTAGAGAAGATCACACCAGGGCCTCCCTGTCCCTCCGGCTGCCCTTGGCTATACACTTAGATGCTTGGCGCTCACGACAACAAGATTCCTGGGAACAGCAGCAGCAAGGATATTAACTGGGAGCTCCTTAGAGCTGTAGAACCTCAGGCCTCCTCCCAGAACTCCAGAACCAATCTACATTTTAACAAGATCCCCAGGGTTTGTGCTCGCACTAAACTTCGAAAACTACTCCTCAGGACTGCTGCCAACTGCCAGTGTTTGCATATTTCACCAGCTCTGGCTGCATAACAAGGAGCAACCCGCAAGTGTCGCTGTGGTAGCTGGCGCCCTCTGTCGTCGGCTCTCTGCTCTCCTGCCCCCACAACCCAAGGGGAAAACCAGTGCCATTGGCTGTAAGGCAAAAGGCCCCCCCTAAGGAGGTGACATGTGAGCTGAGAACTGAAGGATGAAAAGGAACCACCTGGTGAAGAGCTGGGAGAGGCAGCAACAGTCAGAAGAAAGGCCCTGAGGCTGGGAAAAGAAGTGCTGCTGTGCTCAGTGCTCCAGGACTGGAATTGAGGCCAGTGTGGCAGCACAGTGGGAAGCCATGCTACGCTTGCAGGGAGAAGAGCTGATGCCTAGCACTCTAATGCAGGTGACAGATGACTGTGGCCCAGAGAAGTCAGGTGGGAGCTATGTCCACAAAGAGCCTGAGAGGCAGGCGAGAGAGTCTTGACCTATTGCCACGTCTGGGTTGAGGATATCCACAAAGTCTTCAAAAAGTTCCCACGCTCCACTAACTTTTGATGAGTGCCATGAAATTAAGCATGTCTTCCCATCTTACCTGTCCCTAATAGGACTACACTAAGGATGCATAAGCTAATGACTGCACCCAGAAATGTTTGCTACTTACATAAAAATGCCCAGCCCAGCACTAACATTTCCTCCCCGGAAAATCTAGTAAGTGTTCAAAGAGAAGCAATAGTTAACTAAGATAATCACTAGCCCAGTTTCCTGGCTTTTGTGTTCCTGAACTTAGACTAATTTGAAGACAAGGTATTTGAAAATACACAGAGAAGAAAAAAGAATAAAATGGAACAAAGGTTGCATACAAGTTATAGAAAATTAGCTCGAAAGACCCAAACATGTATTAGGCACCGTCTGTTGGCAGTCACTGTGCCAGGCACTGGGAATTCCAAGATGGGCGAGGTAAGGTTGCAAAGGAAAGTGGCCCTGGGTGTTATAATTCCACATGGTAAGTACAATAAACACACTATGAACAAAGGACTATGCGACCACAGGAAGGAGTATCTAGCCCTTTTAATGGGAGTTGGGGAAAGCTTAACAGAAAAATATAATAATAAAATGGGCATTTGAGTTGGACTTAAAAAATGAGTAAAAGTTTGTCAGCCAGTGAAAAGAGGGGGAAAAATAGCATTTATCCCAGGAAAAGTTCAGTGGGGCTGGAGCACAATGGGCATTCCAAGTGACAGGAGGTGGGGATGTGTGGCTGGAAGAGCTTGCTTAACTTCAAGACCTGAAGCCCTCCATGTGTGCTTTGTGATTCTCCATGAGAAAGGCATAATGTTTAGCACTTTTGCATCTTATTTAGCCACAGATAGTTCCATTTAATGCTTTTAATTTAAAAATAAATTAGTAGAGTACCTCCAGATAAGAAAAATGAACTCAGACCACATTATAATGCAACTTATTTGCCCAAACCAAGTAAAGGCTATCAGGCCAGGCACGAGTGGGCTCATGCCTGTAATCCCAGCACTTTGGGAGGCCAAGAAAGGAAGATCACTTGAGGCCAGGAGTTCAAAACCAGCCTGAACAACACAGGAAGACACCCATCCTCTACATAAAATAAGAAATTAGCTGGGTGTGGTGACATGCACCTGTAAGTCCCAGCTACTCGGGAAACTGAGGCATGAGGATTGCATTCTTGCATGGAGCAAGATCCTGCTCCAAAAAATTATGAATAAAAGGCTATCAATATGGTCTGACTAGTGTTTTACAATACTAATTCTAAAAGCAGAGACAGTTTGCTTGAACTATGATAGCTACAATAATAGGATTAAAGAGGATCTCATTATCTCTGCCAAGAGCATGTTCTAATCTTAAACCCTCCCTTATCAAGAAGTTCTTCAGTGAAGAAGTTCTTAAGTCCTTCTTGCTGCAAATTGTCTTTGTATCATCCCTGCATCTTTCTTTAAAGTTATTCATACTACAGATTACGATAACATTTTCCTCCTTCACTAACTCTAGATTTTTTTTTTTTTTTGGAGACAGATTCTCACTTTGTTGCCCAGGCTAGAGTGAGTGCCGTGGCGTCAGCCTAGCTCACAGCAACCTCAAACTCCTGGGCTCAAGCGATCCTACTGCCTCAGCCTCCCGAGTAGCTGGGACTACAGGAATGTGCCACCATGCTGGGCTAATTTTTTCTATATATATTCGTTGGCCAATTAATTTCTTTCTATTTATAGTAGAGACAGGGTCTCGCTCTTGCTCAGGCTGGTTTTGAACTCCTGACCTCGAGCAATCTGCCCACCTCGGCCTCCCAGAGTGCTAGGATTACCGGCGTGAGCCACCGCGCCCGGCCTCTAGAACTCTTAATAAATGAGACTACACCAGAGAAGCGCAGGTGATGAACACTAAACAATCAGATGATTTCCAAACTCAAACCTATTTTTTAATGATGACCACGTCAGCTTCCTGTGCAGCTGTTCTAGAATCTATTTATTCCTATATATAGAAATATTCTTCTTACAGAGTCTATTTCTTCCTTCATATGACTATTCTTTTTTTCTCCTGAAAACTATCATCCATGAATGTTTGCATACAACAGATGGTGTTGTCCAATGGCTGGGCTGCAGGTTCTTCCTCATCAGCTCCTTGTGAGATTAGGAATTGGGAGAGCTGGAATCAGGAGTGCTTTGCCACCAGCTATGTGACCTTGATTAGATGACTCCTCCATCCACACTTCACCTTCCTAATCTAGCGTATGTAAATGTCCAGCAGAGACCGTCTCTCTAAAGCCTGTTCTATTGCTGTAAGTCTGAGAACTGCTCTTTCAGACTCTCAGCTCTTCTATCTATAAAAGAGGCAAAGTCTCAGAATTGGGAGAGACTTCTAGATGCTTCTCTCCCATGGCTCCCTTCCTAGTCACATTCACAAAATGACCTAGCACTGAAAATTTGGTAGTAATCTAACTTTCCCAACCTTTCTTGGATCAAATTAGGTAAAGTCTGGATATTCAGCATTTCTGGTCTACCATCCCTCAAACGGCTGTGCAATGTATCGTCTTTTCTTGGGATAATAGAGTTATACAGTTTCCCAAGACAAGTAAACCCCCTGTATCTCCCCAAGTGACCTTTCTTTGTTGTACTAGATCCAATCAATTAGTTCAAACCAGAAGATATAAGCAAAAGAATCCAAGTCAGGAGAGAAAACATTCAAGTTATAGGATAGACATTATAGTTTATTATCCTAGAAGTCCCATATCTGGCCTACCAATGGGTTTTGATTTTTTACAAATGTTTGAACTAGTTTATGTAAAGGAGAAAAATTCACATAAAAATCCAGATTTCCTTTGAAAAAACTGAAGCTCTACCTGTGCCAGGACCCCATTACCTTGCTGGCATGTGATAACGTTGGCCCTTTTATACATTCCCTATTGTTTCCTCAACATGTGGCCAAGGGCCATTTGCCTTATTATCATCATGCATTTTCAAGATTTTTCAAAAAAAAAAAAGAAAAGAAAAAAAAGAGGAAAAATTTTTGGAATCAATATTGGGGAAAATAAAAGATATACCAAATAGACTGATTAAGAATAAATGGAAAACAGCAAGTTTCTATATGGAAGAAAACAGTACCTTTTTCTTGTTTATCAGGCAATTGCAGAGTCCACTTTACTCTTCTGTCAGCCTGACCCTATGCGCATTTAAGCTTGAGATTCTGATGTAGCAACTTGGGAAGCCTGGGGATGTGGAAACCACCCTGCAGGGAATCAGCTGTCTCTTCTTCATGACTAAGTCCCTCCAACTATGAAGAAAGCTGATTGTACTAGATGGTCCCTTCTGGTTTGGACAGAAAATCTAACATTCTGCATCCCAGCAAAGCTAAAAAGGACAAGACAACCCAATTCAGGTCCTTTTGGGGGAAGAAAAGACAATAGTGACACCCAGTGGTCTTTAACCAGCTCCCATTTGATGCCCTGACATTCTGAGGACTGCTGGATATTCAAAAGCTCAGCCCAAATCTTCTTCCTGTCTTGAAGATGCAGGAAACAAAAGACCACCAAAAGTAAGGACACTTAAAAAATGGCATATACTGGTTAGTTTCTTGAATCTCTCTAATGAGAGTCTGGCTATATTTTGTTTGGCTTAAATATATGCATTATATCAAAGCATTTGTATTCAACAATGTATTTTTCTCTTACATCATGGAAACAAATATGCTTTTGAAAATGCAATACTTATTTCCCAAGAGGTAAAAGTCCAAACACTCTGAACTGTTCTATAATTATTCCTTTGATTTATTAATTAGTCTTCTAAGCCCCGAAAAGTAAATACATATCTGAGATTATGAGGACAGGGACTCTGTTTAACTAGTTTTATGAATCTCAGCACAGCCTCAAATCTTAAATTTGGGATAATGAGGTTACTATAGGATTGACAGCTGAGGCAAAATTAGCAGGAGAAACACATTTTGAGAACAACTTTCACTTCCAACAAGCTAATAATTTCCAGAGCTTTAAAATCAACAAGATCTAAATTATGCCATTTGGTGACATTTAGTCTGACTGCTGATTAAAGTATAATAAAGGGGTGAAAAATGTATTCTAATAATTATTATTTTGTATCACAAGCTTTACATTTTGACGAAAAGGGTAAATGGCCTGGCCTTCCAATCCTAATATAAGCTGATATCTCATTGCAATACTCCAAAATCAGACTTCAGAATAATGGCATTGGTGAAAAAGTTGCGAGGACTTAATGTTAGTTACGAAAATATCTAAGGATAAGGCCTTTTTATTAATGGAAAAGACACTAGCTAGTATCATGGCATAACTCACAGGCTCAGGACACACATTCAGGTAAAGAAAAAAATGACCCCATAGACTCTCCCTCCTCTCATAAACAATGAAATTGTAAGAAAAAAACAAAACAAAACGAACAAAAAAACCCAGTCACAACCAAACCAGGAAGTTGGATACCATAGTATCTAAAAGGGAAGTGAACAGTCCAATTGATCCATTTGTGCAGAAGCACAGGCTACTGGACTCAATGGTACGTTGGAGGAATGATCTAGAAGGTATTATGCTATGCTTCATTAATTGGAGCAAACTCAGGCTTAGGACAGAAAATAAAATTTAAGAGGGAGAAACAGAAACCAGTTTCTCCAAAAATGATTGCACCCAATCCCAGCTGAAATCTCCCTCCCCCCACCCCACTGGCTGCAGAGAGGGGGATGGAACACATCTCTACTTAAAAAAAAAATACTAAGAAATTGATTGGCCAACTAAAAATATATACAAAAAATTAGCCGGGCATGGTGGCGCATGCCTGTAGTCCCAGATGAGTGTTGGGATTATAAACTGAAACAAATTTAGGGGAAGAAAATAATGATTTAGAGAGAGAGAAAATGACCTACTTAGAAGTCACACAGGTACTGGAACTCAAACATCAACCCAGGTAAAACTCCCAATTTATCTTCTAAAACCTTGCAATGTATGAAGTGCTATTCTGTGGGTAAGCAAAGGAGCTAATAGAAGCACTGAGGAAGCAGGCAGGGGACATTCATAAAATGCTCCTTAATGGAAGAGACATCCAAGCTGGGCCCACAAAAGGGTGATTAAGCCCTTGGTGGGCAAAGGGTTTTTACGCTGAGACAACTAAGCACAAAACCCTGCAGGCAGATGAGAACTTCCCTCCACTGGAGAAGTGGCAGCCCAGCTAGAGATCAGAATGGGAAGACTGGAAATGGCCTCTCTGCTGGCCACCTAAGTCTCCAAGTGTCCACAGCTAAAGCCAATCTTTCTCTAAAAGTTTCCTCCTCCCTCCTGCTTCTCTGATTCTGTTATCTGAACAATTCACGTTTCAAGCCTTAACATCACCTCTGACGTGCCCCTCTCTCCCCTACCTCTGCATTCAACCCCTTACCATGTCTTGTTAAATTATTTGATATCTATCCCTTTTTGTTGTTCCTGTTACCACATTGTGGGAATGCCCATATGCACCACAAGTCTAGATGAGAGCAAGACCTACTCTCTAGATGAGAGTAGATGTAAGTCTACTGAATGGACCGTCTTGGAAATATTCATTTTCCTGATTGAACGGGACTGGCACATAATTTGTAGAGCCAGAAAGTAGATTGGAGGTTACCAAGGGCTAGGAGAGAAAGGGAGGAATAGGTTATTGCTTCATGATTATGGGTTTCCCATTGGGGTGATAACTTTTTGGAAATAAGTGATGCTGACAGTGGTGACTATAGTTGATAATAATGTATTGCGTATTTAAAAATAGCTGGAAGAGAGGATTTTAAATGTTCTCACCACAAAGAAATAATATTCAAGGTGATGGATATGCTGATTAGCTAGATTTGCTTATTCCACATGTACGCGTGCATCGAAACATTACATTGCACCCTCTAAATAGGTACTATTATTTGTCAGTTAAATAAAAATAAAACTTAATTTCATCGTAAGATTCATGCCAAAAAGTAAGTAGAACTTAAAAAAAGGTTAAATGGCAAATTGTATGTTGTATGTATTTTACCACGATACAAAAAGGGGAGGACTGGCAGAGACTGCCATTTTGCCCCCTGTGCCCGTTCTTCGTGCCCAGATGGGCACAGAAGCTGTCTGTAGAGACCACAAGGTAACAAGCATGAGGCTTAAAGCAAGACAGTATTAAAAAGGATACAGTAGAAAGACACCATCAGGGGCCCTGCGGTACGAGCAGACTCACAATCCAAACTGACTTTCCCAGAGTTTCTTATTAAGAAAGAAAATCGAAGACCTTTTTGTTTGCTAAAGTTTTCAGTGACTTCCTGCTCAGTACACTCCTAACAGATGCAGCTCCCCACGGCCTACTGTGAGGAGTCAGATGGCTTAGCCTGGCATTAAGACCCTTCCCAGTCTCACCTAACATCCCTTTGCAGGTTTCTCTCACCCTGTTTTCTTATATGAACCCCAGGACTTCAACTTCGCCTTTCTCTAAATACAACATTCACATTCCTGCTTTGTGTTTTTGCTCACGGCAGTTCATGAACGAGAATGCCCTCCCCTCCCACCTTCACTTAGCCCTGCTCAGCTCTGTGTCTCCCAGAGCTCCCTGCAGCAAGAAGTAAAAATGCTCCATCTTCTGAAATTCAAAAATCCCTGTTTGTATTGCATTTATCACCAGTAACACGTCCATCGGCATCAGATCTATTTTCATACTATGTCCCCCCAAAAATCACTTCAGATCATGCTACTGGCACCACCGACTGCAGGCCACTTTTAGCTCTCGTCTGGACCTCCAAAACAGCCCCCAAATTCTATTCCAGCCTCCCCATTCTATTCTTACCTCCCTCCTCAAGTCCATCTCTAACACAGATGCCAGAATATTCTTTTTAAAGATGCAAAGTCAGATCATGTCATGCCCCTGCTCAAACCCTCCAGATGGCTTTTCAAGACCCTTGGAATAAAATTCCAAATTCTGTTCCTTGGGCTGCCAGCCAGGGCCCTCTGCGATGTGGTCCATGTCTACTTCTCCAAACCCAATTTTTACCCCTTTCCGCTCGTTCACGTTCATGCAGCCATGTTAGCCTTCCTCTGTCCCCTGAGTATGCCGACCTGATTCCAGCCTCAAGACATTTGCACTTGACATTCCCTGTCTGGAATATCTCTTCCCAGGTCCACACATAGCTGGCTTCCTAATTACTTAGAAATCCCTGATTAAATGTCACCACCTCAGATAAGGTGGTCAGGGCAGGCCTATCTAAAATAGATACCCAGAACACACAGTCTGACCTTTACTGAGCTCTGTGTTTCTTCATAGCATTGATCTCTTTCTCAATTTATATATATATTTTCATTTTCTTCTATATTGTAGGATTCAGGGCAAAAGCTATGTCTGTCACTGTATCTCCGGCATCTGCCACAGCACCTGGCACATAGTGGGCACAGCTACTTTACCATGTCTTATTCACATTCTGTCTTCCTGTCTTTATGGCCATGAGGTGGACATTTGCAACTTGAAGTCACATTCAGTATTTTCTCCAGCTATGCCTCTGTCTATCCTGCTATTTACCCCCTATACCTATTACAAACTTCAGAACATCCAAATGTTGGTAAAAATGAATGAGCATTTCCATTTCTGGTTCTATTTTAAGAATGTCAAGAATCTCTTACTTCATCTGTGATCTTACTTAAGCTGACAAAAGTTGTCCTTCACCCATACTTATTTACTCTTCTACAATATGGTAGTAACTTAACATCCCCTTCTTTCCATTTATGTAGGGCTTTATGTGCTAAATAAGTTTGATACTGACGGTTATATCATTTTATTCTATTTCTCTCTTCCATTAGAGAAAGAAAAGTCGTGTATTTCTATTTCACTAGAAAAAGCAAAGCCACTTTGAATCCTTCTTACAAAGAGGTATACATACATTTTTAGATTAGAAAGATCAGATAAAGTTTCAAATCTTAACAAATAGAAACAATAATGGTGTGCTATTTATAGAGGCAGGATCGCTAGCAAGCACAAGCCTATGGGCATAGCTATTTGTTAGCTACGCTATCTCTGCTCCAAATCGTTCTACTAGATGACTGCTGCTCAAGTCGAAGTTTCCAGATTTCTTAGGAATAGACTACCAGGGCCAGCTTCATCCCAGACAGCAGAACTCATGGACCCACACCCAAGACTGAAGTTCTGATGACTGATATCTTCAGCAATACAACTAATTCAGATAAGGTTATTAAAACCATAGTTCTGGCCTGGCGCGGTGGCTCACGTCTATAATCCTAGCACTCCGGGAGGCTGAAGCAGGTGGATTGCTCGAGGTCAGGAGTTCGAAACCAGCCTGAGCAAGAGCAAGACCCCATCTCTACTATAAATAGAAAGAAATTAATTGGCCAACTAATATATGTATATAAAATTAGCCGGGCATGGTGGCGCGTGCCTGTAGTCCCAGCTACTCGGGAGGCTGAGGCAGGAGGATCGCTTGAGCCCAGGAGTTTGAGGTTGCTGTGAGCTAGGCTGACGCCACGGCACTCACTGTAGCCTGGGCAACAAAGTGAGACTCTGTCTCAAAAAAATAAAAATAAATAAATAAAACCATAGTTCCTCTTAAATGCACTGGTTAGTGAAAGAGGCCTGTCTTAAAAGCTACGCACTGTGTGATTCCTTATGACATTCTGGAAAGGGCAAAGGTGTAGAGACATGAAAAAGATTAGTGGCTGAATACCTTTAATGCCACTAAATTCTACACTTAAAATGGTAAAAATGGTAAATTTTATGTTATGTATAATTTTTTAAAAGGCAAAAAAAAAAAAAAAAAAAATTGAGTGGTTGCCAGAGGTTCAGGAAGGGAGTGGGGAGGAATGTATAGGTAAATCACAAGGGTTTTTTAGGGTGGTGAAATTATGTTGTATGATACCGCAGCAGTGAATACGTAATAGCATACCTGTGTCAAAACCCACAGAACTGTCCAACACGAAGTGTGAACCTGAATACAAGCTATGACCTTTAGTTAATAAGAATGCATCGATATTGGTTCACCAATTGTAAGAAATGTACCATACTAATGGCAAGAGGTTAATAACAGCGGAATCTAAGGGGAGCTGGGGAGAGAGGGCATATGGGAACAATCTGTGCTTCCTCCTTTATTTTCTGTAAACTTAAAACTGCCCTAAAAAAATAAAGTCCATTAAATAAAAAGAAAGAAACAAAACATAGTTCCCTTTCTGGTCATTAATGTCTATTCGAAGAGAAGTTTGAAAAAGTCCTTAGTGGCAAATTGTAGATTTAGGGTGACATTACCTTAATTGCATGTTTATATTTCTTCTTAATTGGTGGATAATTTTTCTAAGTACCTGTATTTTTAAATATTAAAAGACAACTCATTTGAGCAGATATTTATTAAGTGCCTACTCTTTGCAAAGCTTTGCAAGGCTAAGCAAAATATTTATTGAAAATCACCCATAGGAAGGGAAAAGAAAGATTCCCATAGGATTTCACCAGCAGCTTTCTTCCTAGTGCACAGGTTACCTTGCTCCCTAATCACTCTTCTCAGCCATCTCAGCACAAACAAGAACTCTGTCTCCTGTCTCCTGTATATTGTTACGGACTCCTCGGCTCCCTCCCTACAGAAAGATGATAATTTCTTAGAGCAAATGGCCACATTGATATTCATGGGATAAACGGTTTGTAATGGAACAGCAACACCCCGCTAATGTAAATTTCATACACAGCTTCCAAAAGGTTAAACAATACTGCTTAGCTCTGCTGTGCCCAGAAAGCAAATGACGGCAAGAGGCTCAACCTTGGTGCCAGGCGGATTCCTCATGCCAAAGTTCCCTCGGTGACAAGCTCTTGCTGTCTGCCTGGGAGAGATGTTCCACACCCTTGAATAGGGAGAGTTCCCCAGAAACTCACAACTCGGCACACACATAAACAAACCCCATTCAACTTTCTAGACTCAAAAATGAAAGACCACAGGTAGAAGACGGGGGAAAAGCAAACATGGAAATAATTTCAAGTTTTGTTTTGTTTTTTATAAATACGTATTTTTAAAAATTTTTTATTTTAGCATATTATGGCGGTACAAGTGTTAAGGTTACCTATATTTCACATGCTCCCCTCCCCCGAGTAAGAGCTTCAAGCGTGTCCATCCCCCAAACGTTGCACATCTTTCTTGTGGTTGTATATACTCCTCCCCTCCTCCCAACACCCGATAAATGTTACTCCTATATGTCCACTGAGGTGTTGATCCGTTAATACCAAATTTTCTGGTGAGTACATGTGGTGCTGGTTTTTCCATTCTTGAGATACTTCACTTAGTAGAATGGGTTCCAGCTGTATCCAGGAATGTACAAGAGGTGCTGTATCACCATTGTTTCTTAAAGCTGAGTAGTGCTCCATGGTATACATATACCACATTTCATTAAGCCACTCATGAATTGATGGGCACTTGGGTTGTTTCCATAGCTACCATTTAATCCAGCAATTCCACTACTGGGCATCTACCCAAAAGAACAAAAGTCACTTTATGAAAAAGACCTGCACTCGAATGTTTATAGCAGCACAATTCACAATATGTATTTTTTTAAAAAACAACTTTCCCAAATATATTTGCTGAATACCATTGTCCCCTTCTGCTGATCCTTAACTTAGCATTCTGGCTCTATCCTCTTCTCATTCATCAGTGTTTATTAAGTGCCTACTGTGTGCCAAATATCCCTAGAGGTGCTATGGGTACGACAATGAGGAATTCAGACAACTTCTTTGTAGCCCAAGAGGCTTATATTCTGCAGAAGTAGACAATAAAGTTAATTTCAGATTGTGTGAAATGCTATGGAGTAAAATAAAACTGGGTCATGGTATAACAAGGAGAATGACAGTGGTGGGGCATTTGGCATCAGCTTTAGGTAAGAGTATCACGAAAGGCCTCTGTAAAGAGGTGATATTTAAACAGGTACTTGGATGGTGAGAGGGAGCCAACCATCTAAAGATGTATAAAGGCCCCCAGGCAGGAATAAACTAGCATGTTCCAGACTGGGAAGGAGGCCAGAGCATTCAAAGCAGAGGTGGGAAAACGTGGGGGCAGGGGCTGGTCCATTAGGGTCATACTTTGACAACAGGAAAGCAAGGAACGATGTTAATCAGGAAAGTAAGATGATCTGATGTTTGCTTTGAAAAGATCCACTTTCCTGGTGTGCAGAAAGGATCACAGAGGAGCAAACTGCATGCAGGGAGGTACTTTGGGACATTGGGAGAAGACTGGCGGGAGTAGACCAGATGGCATCTGCTGCTCAGTCTGTACTGCACACGGGCCCAACCCAGGGCACAAATGGAGGTTCAAATCTAGTCCTGACCATCTTGCCAAACCCTGAACGCAACTTGGCAAGGGGCTGATTCAGACTAGAAAGGGGAGCCTCTTTTGGCAAATTGTCTACTCCAAGGGAATCATTTTTACCTTATGTATGAAGGTGACTTATCTGCTTGGGGAGCCCCTGTGTGATGGAGAGAAAAACTGATAGAGAAAATACTACGGAACCACGGTCCCCAACCCCTGTGCTGTGGATTGGTACTGGTCCGTGGCCTGTTAGGAACCAGGTGGCACAGCAGGAGGTGAGCAGCGGGCGGCAGGTAAGTGAGTGAGCAAAGCTTCATCTGTATTTACAGCCGCTCCCCATCACTTGCCTCCCCCACCCCACTGTCCATGGAAAAAATTGTCTTCCACGAAAACAGTCCCTGGTGTCAAAAAGGCTGGGGACTGTTGCAGTATAGAAGATGACCTAAACAGGGCTTGCTGATGGGTTTGATGGGGGGCAGTAGAAAAAGGAGAAGTGATTCCTAGGTTTATGGCATGAGCGTCATGGCGGGTGGTCCTGAGATGGGGAAGACTGAAGAGGAACAGCTTTATAAAGCTAGAACTCCAAAGTTTTGTTTGAAACATTCTCATTTGAAGCATCTATCAGGCATCACAGGGCAATGAGGTAGGGGAAAGACTCAGGAAAGAAGTGAGAAAACTCAACCCTTTTTGAGGGTGGCAACACGTAGAGGTCAGACAGAACAAAAGCATCCAGCATATTCCATGCTTGGCTCACTGAGCGGGCAACGCACGCTCATGCAATGAGACAGGACACGAAGACCATTTGCTCCAGAATGGCCGCCTGGCCAGGGGAGGCTGGGTGTTTTGTTCACTCGACATGTGTTTTATGGCTCATTTTCAATCAAGGGCTCCCATATAAACCCAGACAGTAGATCATCTACAAATTTAATTAACTGTATTTGTGCAGAATCTCAATTTGACCATAAAAATTTAATGCTTAATATAGTTTAAGGTTCAATAGCCTTTCTTTTTAAAAGGAGACAGATGAAATGGCCACAGATTAATTTTTCCGGTCATCCTCAATATATCAGAGTTATGAAGACAACTGAGTAGAATGGATGCTGTACCAGTCTGAATATATTGGATAAAATATAGGGTTTAACTACTTTCTACCAAAGTCTCCTTAAACAAGAATTGTTTTCTCTAATTAACTGTTCATGGTAACAACTAATTAGTGTCTCCTGAAGCTATTCTCTGAAGTCAAGTGTCCTACACCCAGGCAGAACCACATCACCTCCTGATACCTTCTCAGCTTTGGGTGCACCCGGGTACCATGTGTCTTTGGCTAATAATAGTGGGGGGAAAACATTCTGCAATCCATAAATATTTGTGAGAATTTACGTGAATTCATTCACAATTTTAGGTCTTCCAATATGAGAAAGAGTTGTCATAAAGAACCCTAGACCCAGATTTTAGTGTTACTTCTGCCATTTGCTAATTGTGTGACCTTGAGCAAAGCAGTTACCATCAGTTTCTTCATCTGTAAAATGGGGAGAAGTTTGCCCAGCCTGGCTATTTCACTGGACAGTTAAGCAAACTAAAGGAATCCAGCATATGTAAAAATCACTTGCCATTTCTGTTACCAGGATAAGTGAATTTAGTTGCATAAAGAACTCAATGTTCTGAAATAGCTTACACTGTCTAGGATATCAGAAATGTGTGTGGCAGACCTGATACCAACACAACACAAAGCCTTTTTGTTCTCATGGTAGTTGGTCAGTAGTCATTTGATTTCTTTTATATATGCTTCCTTTATTGCTCACTGGTAGATTTTGAAGATTAGTTTATACTTGTTTTAAATATGAGGAAACCAAGGCTCAGAGAGGTGAAATGACACAGTTCTGGTTTCACAGTAAATCTCTCTCAGCCCAAGCTACACCATCTGTTAAATAAGGAGCTAAGACTAGATAAATCATTTCAAAACTGTGTTTCACAGCAGAGCCTGCCCACAGGATCAGAAGGAAAGAGAAAGAATATGGCCTCCACTTGCCCAGAGCAGATCTGCTTTTAGGGCACTGTATATTTCAATTCTGCAGAAAACTAGTTAGAACAGAGAGCTTCTTGCTGTTAACAGTGACAAAATATTTTAAGACAACTCTTGGTTTATGAGAGTTGACAAACTGGCTTGGCCAAATTCCAGTAGTAGACTCTTTGCGCTGAAATAAATGTTAATGTCTTCAGACAAGGTCACAGCTCTACAATGCGCCTGGTCCCTACACCTTCCATTTGTCTTATAATAGCTCATTTAACTCAATCAAGCTACGTAGCTGGCTCCAGAATTATCCCCCAACCCTGCCTTCCATCTTTCAAATTTTGGGGAATCCTATGGTTCACTTGCTTGAGTTCTCATCTTCATACTTAGGATGCCAACTAGGCTGCTATAAAATAGAAGGTTAAAAGAGAGTTTATTTCACTGTCACATAGCAGTTAGGGTGTAAGCAGTCCAGGGCTGATCAACAATGTTCCTGCTGTCTTGTTGCACTGCCATCATGCATCTGACATTAGGTACCCATGAACCCAGCTAAAACTCAGGATTCCCAAAGGGAGAAAGGAGAATGTCTAGTAGAAAAGAGCTATTGGTTTATGCCACATCTTCTCTATTAAATTTTAAATGCTGAGGAAAGATATCATGCGATAAACTTGTATACACTCTATGTGGCAACCAGTTATATGCAAAATCTATGCAGGTAGCTGCTAAGCACTCTTTTACTGAGAGAGAAAGTCAATAGGGAAAGAAAAGATTGTAAGTAGTAAAGGGAAGTTGAGTGTGATGGAGCACTTTGGTTTTGGACACGTTTCACTTGAAATGCCTATTAGGCATCAAATGGTGAGATCAGGTTGACAGCTGTATAGACCAGTCTTCAGAACAGGGACAAAGATTGAACTGGGAATGTAAATTTTGGATAATCCACATGTGGACAGTATCTACAGCCTTGAACGAGAACCCAGGGAGCTGGATGTAGACAAAGAAAAAGAGAGGTCCAGGAAATGGGTCTTGGGGTGCATGAACATTTAGAGATTAAAGAAATGAGGAAAAACCAGCAAATGAGACAGAAATAGGAGCTCTTGGGGGAAAAGGGGAGAAAAGATGTTATTTCCAATACCAAGAGAAGGGTCTCAAGGAGGAGGTAGAGATGAATTGTGTCAAATGCTGCTAATAGGCTGAAAATAAAGAATCAGAGTAAAGATTAAATTAACAAGGGGAGGCCATCGGTCATCGGTCACTGTTCCAGTAGAATGTTGGAAGCAAACCTGTTTGGAACAGGCTCAAGAATGAATGAAAGGAAAATAACTGGAGACAGCAAGTATCGATGATTCTTCCAGAAAATTGTGATGTACAAGGAAGCAAAAACAATGTACCTAATGGGAAAATGGGAGAGAGAGGGTCAGGAAAAATTTTTTTTTTTTAATGTGAGAAATAATAGCCTGTTTCATTGCTAATAGGAATGATCCATTTGAGAGATAAAATTTAATGATGTAGGTGAGATGGAAGAATGGCAACAGTGTCCTTGAGTGGGCAAGAAGTGACTGGATCCAAGGTAGAAGTGGTTTAAGGGCATGGACAGTTCATACTTGGTCACGGCTGGGAGGATAGAGGATATCAACGTCAAAGCTGGCGTTGAGTAGAGGTGACACAGGCACCCGAGGAAGATCTCTCTCTTGCATGAATTTTTCCAGTAGAATAGGAACAAGATCATCACAGAGTGAGGGTGGGAGAGGAGGTATTGAAGTTTTTAAGGAAGAAAATGAGATATGAAATGGTTGTGTAGAAAATGGGAGAGTGAATGGACTAAGAATGTATAGTTATGCCTGCCCGGCAGCATCAAGAGTCCCCTTGAAAATTATGGTTATGAATTTAAAGTGAGACCAAACCAGACCAATGCTATGTTTTATTCCAGCCACGTTCAGCTGCACAGATGCAGGCATGAGAAAGTGAGCAAGAGTCAAGGGTGTATGAAAGGTAATGATTATAATGACTGACCTTGGAATTTAAAAAGGAAAGTGAGGTCATTATGGTGGTGAGGTTAGTGAAAAAGCCTTCCGATTAATAAATGGAAAGTCCAGGTGGGTTTCAAATTCCGTTGGAGTTGAGAGCTAGAGGTAATGAGTGGAAAGATGAAGGTGATATTCAGAGACTAGGTTACAGGAAACGGAATTATGGAAGGAGTGCAGCCACGTGTAATGGGACAGTCTGGAGTCAGAATGTGTGAGCTAGCATCCGACAAACAGGAAAAGGAAGTCTGGGACAAAACAAAACAAAAAACACCTCTCCTCTGTCTTCTATCTCCATCCTCAAAGCGGAGGAGGGGCCCCTGCTCTGGGAGTAACACCCAGCTTTTCCAGAAGTCACCATGCTCATCAGCAAGAGCAGGTGAGCACACTCAACTCAAAGTTGTTTGCCCTTTCCCCAGCAAGAGTTAAAGAAGGAACAAATACATGAGGATTGATACTTCCTCTTAGATCCTCTACTCCTATTATAGGGGTTAAGAGTGAGCTCCATAACCTCCAAAACCCATAGCCTTGCCAGTGTTGTATCCTTTGACTCCACCAAGTTGAATCTCATTATTCTCTTTATTGGAAAAATCACATGGACTTCCCACTCCATCCTCCCAGATCCCTTCCTCTTCTATATTCTAATCTTCATGTGGTGCTGCATGCCCCTCTTTGTGCCCTCATCTCTCACCTATCTCCAATCTGAAACCTTTTCACTAAACCCACTTGAATCCGTGGCCCAACAATGGCAAAACTCATATCATCAACCGCTGCTCGTAACATCGCCTCCACCTTATAGCTCTATGCAGGAGACCTGGCTCTCTCCTGAGGATGGATTCCCTTGCACCCCTCTCTCAAATAGTGGGTCATGTTTTCTCCCAAACCTCCTGACCACTAGCTGTGGAGAGGTGGGGAGTTTTCTCTTTGCTTCTCATTGTGGCTTCCAGAAAATTTCCCTTGCCTCCTCTGTTTAAAAAAACAAAAAAGAACAAATGAGTTTTGAACCTCATGTAATCAGATTATGTCATGCATTATTCCTCCTTATTGCTGTTGTCAAATGACCCCGAGGTCATTCCCCAAAAGTCTCCAACACTTTTAGCACCTGTCAGTTGTTTTCATTACTATTTCTACCTTAGTTCTGGAAGTTTGAATATAAATGAGAATAAGTTATCTAACACTCTGGCTTCTCAATTCCCTAGTCTAGTCTTGCCTCCATTTCTTAAGTCCACTTCTGTAACTCAATGCTGTGGACCCAATTGTGTCTCCTTCCAGAAAAACCCGTATGTTAAAAGCCCTAACTCCCAATGTGGTAGGATTTGGAGATAGAGCCTTGGGAGATAATTAGGTTTAGATGAGGTCATGAGGGTGAGCCCTCTTGATGGGATTCGTGCCCTTATAAGAAGAAATTCTAGAAAGCTTGCCCTCTCCCTGCCATGGAAAGACAGTGAGAAGGGAAGAAGAGGGCCCTTACCAGAAACTGACCATGCTAGCACCTTAATCTTGGACTTCTAGCCTATAAAACTATAATAAAATAAATTGCTACTGTTTAATCCACTCAGTCTATGGTATTTTGTTATGGAAGCCCAAGCAGACTAAGACTCTCAGCCACTCACTCCTAAATCTTGTCATCACCTCTGCTGAGTGAGAGAAGTGCAGTTTATGAAGGTTTGTTGTTGTTGTTTTTAATCAGTATGCTTTATTGTCTTCCTTTTGACATTCATGAAGGAGACACAGACCTAGATGAATTTGACCCAAATTCTAATTTAGACTCTGCTGCTTACTAGCTATATGATCTCAAGCAAACTCCTTAAGATTTGCTTTAATTTCCTTACTGGCAAAGGGTTGTTTAAGTATTAGATTAAATTAGGCATGGTAAAAGCACATCATGATGCCTGAAACTTCAAACATGTGACAGTTATAAAATTATACTTTTCTTGCTACCTCTCTACTTAAGAGGCAATATGATATGCTATTAAGAGCATAGAGACTTCATGCAGTCTGCCTGGGTTTGAATTCCAGTTCCACTATTTTAACCATGTGCTCTTGAGCAAGTATCTTAGCTATTCTGTGCCCCTGTATCCAAATCTGCAAAGCGGGGATAATAATAATACCTACCTTGTTAGGTTGTTATGAGAACTAAGTAAGAGAATATATGCCAGGAGTTGGCAAATTACAGCCCACAGGCTGAGTAGCCTACTGCCTCTTTCTTTTTGAATCAAGTTTTATTGAAACACAATCACATCATTTGCTTAGGTATTATTTATGGCTGCTTTCCCCTTACGGTTACAGACCATCTGGCATGCAAATCCTAAAATACTGACTGTCTGGTTCCTTACAGAAACACTTTGCAGACCCCTGGTGTACACAAGCACTTAGAACAGCCTTGTACAGTGTAAGCTCTCAATAAGCAATAATATTTTTCTGCTTGGTAAAAGCCTGTTTCAAAATTTGCTTAACAAATTATGGGAGGAAGTTGGGTATAGGAGGGGAGTTAGAAATAAATCACAGGCATCGTGAAGTCCAACAGTAAACTCTACAGCACACAGCCACACATAGAAAGTCAGATTTCCCTGGGTGCCATGGCAAGGTTTTTATACTGGGCATGGGGCTGGGTTGAACTGTGATTGGATTTTCATGTCATTGCTGATGCTGTGACTAGTATACCTATACCAAGCATAAAATATGTTCACAAGGCTATAATCCAAAGAAGATGCCTAACTAAACCCAAGATTTTCACACTGACACTGGGAGGGCAAGCCTAAGAATGAAAGTACGATGCTTTCGGAAAATACAAATATTTGAAAATACAGTTTTATTTTATTCTACATTTTGAGTGGCTTTAAAAATTAAAAGTAATGGATTAGCAGAATAATTAAGAATGTCTAAAAGCCATCAGTATGTTATACATCAGTGAGTGATATATATATCAAGGAATATATATATGTGTATATATGGTCTTTTGTCATAAGTTGAGTTGCACAAGGAAATGAAAGCACTACATAAAAATGTGTTTATATACCACATATTGAAACACTAAGAAGAAAAAATAAAACTTTAATATTCCTCCAAATGCTTCAATGCTTCTCTTCAGCCCTGGATATAGTGCATTGCAGAAACTGGAGCTTACATAAACGTATGAACATGCCTGATCTCATCAGAATACACATTCACCAGCAAATGCAATCACTCATGAGAAAAGGTCCAATGGGCTTATGTTTGACTAAAGTTATGAAACTGGAAGGCTGTGTTAAGTGTAGAGATGGTCACATAGTATAGCGGCTACCATCTAGGCTCAGGAGCTGAACAGTTCAAGCTGGAATTCTAGAACTGTCTCTTATTAGCCTAGAATGGTATTAAGGTTGTTTCGATTTCCTCACTTCCCTCCATAGAACTGTTGTGAGGACTTAATGAGATGAGGCATTTAAAATACTCACCACAGTGCCTAATACATAGTAAATTCTCAATAAATGTTACCTAGTCATAGAAGTTCATCATCATCATTGTATTGTAAAAATCATAAAATACAAAATTTCAGACTCTTAGAAGTCTATTTAAATTGCTGCTGACTTAATTTTTACTATTGCTGAGGGAGTCTAAAACTCCATAGACAGTTCTGTATGGTTTAATGCACTGAAAAAGAAAAGAATAATAGTTAATATGACTTGGTATTCCTGAAAACTAGATTTACATGATAGTTTAGGCATTTTATCTTGATGTTGATTTTAAAAAGATAGGTTGGGGCCAGGTGCGGTGGCTCATGCCTATAATTCTAGCACTCTGGGAGGCTAAGGTGGGAGGATCACTTGAGGTCAAGAGTTAGAGGCCAGCCTGAGCGACACTCCATCTCTAGGAAGAACAGAAAAATTAGCCAGGTGTGTGGTGTGCACCTGTAGTCCCAGCTACACGGGAGGCTGAGGCAGAAGAATGACTTCAGCCCAGGAGTTTGAGGTAGCTGTGAGCTAGGCTGATGCCAGTGTACTCTAAGCACAGTGACAGAGCAAAACTCTGTCTCAAAAAAAAAAAAAAGCTTGGAATTTCTGGTTCCAAAATAATGACATAAAAGCAAGCTGACTGCACTCTCCCCCCCTGCTACTGAAAACCAAAAACAAATATACAACACCAAAATTACCATCAACAATATCTCAGAATTCAAATATGAGAATAGGATAGTTCCTGGGAGCATAAACAAGTGAAAAAAACTTTGAGCAGATGGTCAGAAAATTGGATATGCATATTCGCAATGCCCCTCCCTCCAAACTGCCTGACACCAAGTGCATGGAAAATTTTGTCCAATCTCACAGTTTTTATACTGGAAAAATGAAGGTCAAGGCAGACAAACAGCTCCCCCACCATCTTGGTTTCTCTGTCTCAACCCATGGGAAACATTGCAAGTACCTAAAGGAACAAATATCTCTGAGGACAACCTGAGACACAGGGGGCACAGGTGGGACTATCATCCCCAGCCTTCTTCTCTGTAACTTGGCCAAAAAAGAAACCAAACCAGAGTGGCTGGTCAGCAGCACCACCCAGTAGGAGGTATCACAGAACTCTGGGAACTACCCTCTAACCAGCCTTCCCATAATGCTGGGATATCCCCTTTGGAACCTCCACCACTGGGACTGGTAGTGCTCTGATTATTTACTACATTCAAGGCAAACCTGGGCTTAAGTTGCCATCTAGTCTCCAAAAGGAGGCAGTGACCTAGCAGGAAAAAAAGAAAAATGAAAAAAAGGAAATTCAACACGTAAACTCAAAGAATCTCTAAGCGATCATATCCAATAATAAACAAGCTGGACAGAGAAGACTGCAATAAATAACTAATCTTTCAATGCAAAGACATAGACATATATTCCTAAGAAGCAACAGCAAATGAGGAACCATGGCTTCCCAAATGGACTAAGGAAGAAATCAGTGGAGTAACCCTGATGAGATGGTAATATGTGGGCTCTCTTATCAAGAATTTACAATAGCTTTTTTAAGGAAACTCAGTGATCTCAAAGATAATGCAGAAAGGTAATTCATAAATTTATCAGAGAAATTTAACAGATTGAAATATTAAAAAGTCAAACAAATCTTGAAACTGAGAAATACACTTGCTGAACTGAAAAATTAGAAGCTTTCTGATTTTACCCAATAAGTCATGTTTAACATAGTGGTTATACATGTATTATATAATTACTCTTTATTTCTGTATTATTTTCTATATGTATATGCCTAAGAACCTTTATTAATATAGCTTTCCTACCTCATAAAAATAGGGAAAATAAGAATTTAAGTTAAAAAATTATTAGAAGCTCTCAAAAGCAGAATAGATCAGGCAGAAGGAAGAATCAGTGAGCTTGAAGAGAAGCTATTTGAAAATACACAGAGAAGAAAAAAGAATAAAATGGAACAAAGGTTTCATACAAGTTATAGAAAATTAGCTCAAAAGACACAATATAAAAATTTTGGGTGTTCGAAGGGGAGCTGAGCAAGAATAAGGGGATAGAAACTCTATTCAAAGAAATAATAAGAGAAAACCTCCCAAACCTAGAGAAAGATATTATCCAGGTACAGTTGGTCAGTTAGCTCAGTTGGTATGAGTATGGTGCTAATAACAATATCCAGATACAGAACATCAAATAGATTAGACTGAAATAAGACTACCTCAAGCCACATAATAATCAAATTCTCAAAGGTCAAGGGCAAAAGAGAGGATCCTAAAAGCAGCAAGAGAAAAAAAGCAAATAACATAAAGGAGCTCCAATTCATCCACAACAGACTTATCAATAGAAACCATATAGGCCAGGAGGGAATGAGATGACATTTTCAAAATGCTGGGGGCCAGAGGGACCTGTCATCCAAGAAAACTGTATCCAGCAAAGCTATCCTTTGAATACGAAGGAGAGATAATGTCTTTCCCACATAGACAAAAAGCTGAGAGAATTCATCACAACCAGACCCATCTTATCAGAAATGCTAAAGGGAGTTCTTCAGTCAGAATAAAGAAAACAAATTAACATGCAAAAAGAAAACATCTAAAAGGTATAAAACCTACTGACAAAATAAAGTACACAGGCAAACCCAAAATACTGTAATACTGTATGATGTACAATCCACTCATAACTGTAATATGAAGCATAAAAGAAATCTATCAAGAACGATTACAGCTACAGCAACCTGACAAGAGTTGACAGTATAAAAATTTATAAATTGAGATAACAAAAAGTCACAATGTGAGAGGAATAAAGTTAACATGAATAGTTATTTTTTAGACCTTTGTTTATATTTTTGTGATGTAAAATAAAATTGTCATTACTTTTAAATAACTTGTTACATCTGTAAGATTTTTTTTGTAAGCCTCATGGTGACCATAATGCAAAAATCTATAATAGATACACTAAAAATAAAAAGCAACAAATTCTAACACATTACAAAAGAAAAATCACTTAACCAAAAAGGAAGATACTAAGGAAGGAAGAAAGGAAGAGAGGAGTTACAAAACAATCATAAAACAAGAAATAAAATGGCTATAGTATCTTCTTACTTAACAACACTGAATGTAAATGGATTCAATTCTCCAATTAGACAGAGTGGCTAAATAGCTAAAGACCCAATTATATGCTGCCTATAGGAAATTCACCTCACCTATAAAGACACACATAGAAAGTGATGGGATGGAAAACGATATTCCATGCAAGTACAAACCAAAAAAAGAGCAGGAGTAGCTATAGGTATTTTATCTGATACCTGTATCAGATAAAATAAACGGTAAGTCAAAGACTATAAAAATAGACAAAGGATGGCATTATATAATGATAAAGGGGTCAATTCACCAAGAGAATGTAACAATTTTAAATATCTATGCACCTAATACCAGAGCACCCAAGTATATAAAGCAAACGCTAATAGATCTAAGAGGAAAGATAGACTTCAGTACAATAATAGGGGACTTCAACACCCCACTGTCAGATCAGCCAGCCAGAAAAAATTGACAAAATAAACTGGTGTTCAACTACACGCTATACCAAAGAGGCCTAATTGACATTTATGTAACATTTCACCCAAATGCTGCAGAATAACATTCTTGTCTATGGCCATACCATCACGAACATGCCTCATCTCATCAGAATACACATTCACCAGCACATGTAATATTCTCCAAAATAAACCATAGCTTAGGCTACAAAACAAGTCTCAACAAATTCCAAAAAGTAGAAATCCTATCAAGTGTATTTTCTGATTACAATCGAGTAAAACTAGTAATCAACAACATGAAGAACGTTGGAAACTAAACAAACACATAGAAATTAAACATGATCCTGCATGACCAATGGTTAAATGAAGAAGAAGAAGATTTAAAAATGTTTTTTAAAAAATGAAAATGGAAATGCAACATGCCAAAATCTATGGGATGCAGCATAGCCAGTACTAGGAGGAAGTTTATAGCAATAAAATCCCTACATCAAAAAAGTGAATGATTTCAAATACACACCCTAACAATGTACCGCTAAGGAACTAAAAACGCAAGAAATCCAAAATCAGTAGAAAAATAGAAATAATAAAGATCAGAGCAGAAATAAATGAAATTGAAACTAATATAGAAGATCAATGAAACGAAAATGTTACACATTTAAAATGATAAACTAAATTGACAAGCCTTTAGCTAGACTAATGAAAAGTGATGGCTCATATACATAAAATCGGAAACAAAGGACACATAACGCAGACCACAGAAATAGAAAGAATCACTAGACTCTTAACTATACACCAACAAATTGGAAAACCTAGAAGAAATAAATTCCTAGACACAACCAACCTACTAAGATCAAACCATGAAGAAATAGAAATAAAAGATAGGTTCTCAAAGGTCAAAATGTAATACTTTTTAATGTTTTGTCAAGAACATTCTTAAGTGACATTGGGATCATATATACACACATATAACTAGAGTCAATCTTCATTATTCAAGAATCCTCATTTTTTAATTTCCCTACTTGTTAAAATTTACTTGCAACACCCAAATCCATACTTGTTGCACTTTGGCAGACATTTGTGGGTATGTGCCGAGCATGGAAAAATTTGAGCCACCAGATACACATATTCCCAGATGAGGTCAAATAAGGAGATGCTCTATCATCTTGTTTTATATCCCATAATGTAAACAAGTGTCCATTTCATGGTTTATTTAGTGCTGTATTTTTGCATTTTTATGCTTTTTGTTGGCAATTTTGCTGTTTAAAAGGCCTCTAAACACACTGAAGTGCTGTCTAGCATTCCTAAGTACCATAAGGCTGTAATGCACCTTACCAAAAAAAAAGTGTATTAAACTTTGTTTGGGTATAAGTTATAATGCTGTTGGCCATCAGTTCAATGTTAATGAATCAACATTTTAAATAATGTGTCATCAAACATAAACACACATAAAACAAGGTTTTATGTTGATTGACAAAAATGTTGTAACCATAGGCTCACAAAAATCTAACCCCGTCCTTCTCCTGGGAGCAATGGTTTGGTATTTACCAAGTCAGGGTTTGTGGTGACTTCATAGAATGTAACTACTGCAAATAATTAGAATCAATTACATAAACACATATGTAATGTATGTGTGTATATATATAATATATATTATATGCATGACTATTATTACAGGTGTGTGGGGGTAAATAAGTCAGTGATTGCTAATAGGGGTTACCGCCAATGCTATGATTTGTTCTAAGGCACCATCAGTTTTTTGTTTGTTTGTTTTGAGACAGTCTCTCACTTGGTTGCCTGGGCTAGAGTGCCATGGCATCAGCCTAGTTCACAGCAACCTCAAACTCCTGGGTTCAAGCGATCCTCCTACCTCAGCCTCCCGAGTAGCTGGGACTACAGGCATGCGCCACCATGTCCGGCTAATTTTTTACATATTTTTTTTTAGTTGGCCAATTAATTTCTTTCTATTTATAGCAGAGACGGGGTCTCGCTCTTGCTCAGGCTGGTTTCGAACTCCTGACCTTGAGCGATCCATCAGCCTCCCAGAATGCTAGGATTACAGGTGTGAAGGCACCATCAGTTTTATTCTACATTGCTTTTGCACTGTCTGTACAAATGTCAAACACTGTAGAAAATAACACTTTAGTATTACTATGAAAATAGCAAGGATGTCCCACAGGGCTCAAAAAATTTATTTTTACCAGAGTACTTTAAAGTACTAATTTCTGCCTTAAAATACATATGCATTTTCTCAGTGCTATATAAATTTCAGTGTTTCTATCATTTATACATTCATGGAGATGGTGTTTCCATATCCTTTCAAATTGTGAATTCCTCAGGATTCTAATAAGCTTTGCGAATATATAAATAGAAGCAAAATTAATTTCTTGATTTTAGGTTTTGAGGGTTTTTCCCTTGAGTTTTTCAGTGAATTATTTTGTTTTATTTTGCTTTGCTAATTTCCTTAATTTAATTAACTATTCCTATGTTACCTCTAAATTATTTCCACTGAAATATAAATATTATAGATTGTCTGCACATTTTAAAGTAGGAGATGACAATATCTAGAGTATGACTTGAGGGAATTATAAATGAAAGAGAAAAACTTAGTTTGAGGTGATGGTGAAACAAAATTACTTTAGGGAAGAGAGGCATTTTTTATTTTAAAATTAGAGATCTTATTGCCCACAGGGAGGAATAGACCAATAGATCGTTTTTATTACCTTCATGTCTGAAATATAATTTGAGAGAAAATAAAAAGGATTATGATTTAAAAACAGAAAAAAAAGGATAGGTAATATGAGTGGATAATAAAGAGATAAATTTGAAATAAGGATTAAAAAAGAAAGATTGACAAATGATTAATATCATCAACAGACGTGTGTTTAGAAGGTAACTTGTATAGGAGACCACCCCCTTCAATGAATCCTATCATTCCAGTTTGATGTGGCCTCTTCTTTCATCTACTTCTTCATGTACTACCCACGTTATAAGGTTACTAAAGGTGAGATTTGAATCTTTAAGGAGATGAAGCTGCCAAAAAAACTGGACTGAGTCAGTACAGTCCCTCCTAGGGCTCACAGGTTGCTCTTAAAGACTGAATAGCCCGGACTGTGGGAAAGATATTCGTGACCTTGAAGGAAATGGATATTGTTTCTATTGATTATCCTGTAAAAATACTAATTATAGAGCAAGAAATAAGGAAATATCCTTCTCTTCTCTCTTGGGTGTAAGGAGAGAAGAAGAAAAAGGGAACAGTGGTGAACAGTGGGGTACCATTTTTGCCATGAGTTTCAGCACAGAGTTTCAGTTTCTGATGAGAAACAGACTGGTCCTGTGATGCCAGGCAGATGCAATTGCTATTCTTCGAGTATTTTCCAAATCCCTTCAGTTATTGCTAATCATTTGGTAAAAGCTCATCTCCAGTTGTATTGAGGTAAAGTTACGAGGGTATAAGCCTAAGTTAAGGCAGAAAAGCAGTTGCCCCTCTTCCAAGCCTGAGCAGTGATAGCAGAAGCAATCCCTGGTAGAGCAAAGTAGACCCCGTGGTACATACAATAATGCCTTGAGGGTCACCAGCAGAAGAAGCAATAATGGGGCAGTTGGGAAAGGAGACCAGTATTGAAGACATACTCCTGAACAAATACAAAAAAAGATATAGCCCCTTTCAGAAGAATTAATTTTCTGCAATGAGCAAACTAGGGGATTGTGATACACACAAACTATTAACTTCCTTGTTAGCTCTAGGATCAGGAGGCTAAAGCAATAGTTTGAGCTAACTTTTAATGTGTTTCTCACAAATTATCTTTTAATTAGAATTTTAGAGGCTTTACTCTGGAATCAGGAAATGAGGCAGAAAAGACAAGTCTCTCATTTGTTACAAAAACGTCCCCCCTTGCTTGGTTTGCTATTCCACCCCTCTGCAGAACTTGCCCTTGGGATGTTTCCCTTGAATATCTTGGCTTTGCTCTTCCTCCACTGGTTTTGTTAAAGACAGGATCAGTTTAGCCCAGTATGATAATGTACAGCCTTGTGTGTAATGGTAACTTCATTTCTCCAACTTTGCAACTGGTTAACAGCCCTTATCAGCAAATAAAAGCCTCGACAGCAGACAAGTGATTGAGAAACCCATTAAAAAAGTGAAATAATAATAAAAAAAAAAACTAGATGAAGTAAATACAAATTTCAGCTTTAGATCTCCCTTGATCTCCACAGTAAAAATATAAAAGCGTAACATGTTTATTGGGCTTCTTTTCATTATACGTCATTATTATTGCACTATTTTCACATCTTCTAGTATCTTCTTAGAACTTTCCAGTAAAACACTCAAACCAAGCCATTTTTAAAGATAAATAGGCCTAACTGTATTCAGATTCTAAACTTGTAACGTTTTCCAGAACTCACTTAGAATTATACCATACACATAAACCATGTAAATCCTAAAAGCCAAACTTCAGTTTTAGAAAATATTTGCCTACATTTTGTTCAATAAAGAAAATGGGCATCTCTAAATTAAGAAAGCTGTCATGTAAAATGCTCTTTTAGGAGATAACAGACTAGTTAAAAATAAGTACCACTAATAAAATGAGCACAAAAGGTCATTTCTATATGATCCTATATTATACTTCTTTCTGTATCTAGAAGCAATAAGATTGAAGTAATTAGAATTTATACTGAAAAAAGAGAAAACTTATGATTTTTAATCATCAAATATAAAAACCATTAGATGGAAAAAAGATTTTACACTTACTTTGTGGAACCCCAAAGGTCAGTATTTAGGTACTGTCAGAAAAAAAAGCTATATGGGAAAATATTTTAAGTGTGAACATTATTGCTTTAAAAAAATTTTAATTTTGAAATGGGTTATAATAGGACTTAGTGATCTCCCTGTCACTGGAGATACTCAAACATAAGCCATTAGAATATTTCAGTGGTCCCTCAAATATCAGGTATTCAAACAGTTAACAAATTTCAAGCTTATTTTACATGTCTTAGGACCAAAAGACTTTATTTAAAGTGAAATCTTGATTTCTCAGTTCCCATAGAAATGATGACAACTGCAGAAATCAATCTTTCTACCTATCCTACAAAAATCATTCCAATAGAGCACAAATAAAAACCCATGTTTAAATTAAAAAACAGCAAACACACACTACACTTTAAACTTCAAATTATGTGTATGTTTGGGGAAATAAACATTTTGAAACCAGCAGTGCCTTTTCAGAGCCCAGGTCAGAGCCGAGTCACACAAACAAAGTGGAAAAGAAGATGAGTCAATGGGATACTAACATTGGTGGAACACAGAATTGCCTCTAAAGAAAAAGAATTCCACCTTGAGTGACAAAATTATTTAAAAAGGCCTGAGATCGACTGGGCGCAGTGGCTCACGCCTGTAATCCTAGCTCTCTGGGAGGCCCAGGTGGGTGGATCGTTTGAGCTCAGGAGTTCGAGACCAGCCTGAGCAAGAGCGAGACCCCATCTCTACTATAAACGGAAAGAAATTAATTGGCCAACTAATATACATAGAAAAAAAAAAAATTAGCCGGGCATGGTGGCACATGCCTGTAGTCCCAGCTACTTGGGAGGCTGAGGCAGCAGGATTGCTTGAGCCCAGGAGTTTGAGGTTGCTGTGAGCTAGGCTGATGCCACGGCACTCACTCTAGCCTGGGCAATAAAGTGAGACTCTGTCTCAAAAAAAAAAAAAAAAAAAAGGCCTGAGATCATGTGTATCAGAGCACTGGCTACTGGAGAAGAGAAATGAAGGGGCCTGAAATTGCTTAGGACTATACGTGGTAGATTTAGAAGTGTGTGTGTGTGTGTGTGTGTGTGTGTGTTGTGAGGCGGTGACTTGGTGATTGCTTAAAAAAATAATACATGAAATAGAGGTAACATGAATCAGAGAAAAAGTGAAAGACATAGAATAGAAGCAAAGACCCAACAAATACATAACTGGAGTCCCTGAAGACAAAAACAATTATCGGTTTTAAATGCAGAACAAAATTTAAAGCAGTAAGTTGTAAAAAACTTTCCAGACTAGACTTGAATCTACATGGGAAAAGGGCCTATTCTGCGTATGGAAAAGATCAAATCCATGACATAGAATGATCAACTCCATGACATGACCTAGTACAGCAATCATGCTGTGAAGATAAAGAATTTCCCTGACTCTCCAATCACTGTTAGTTGTCATTTAAAGTCTCAATAGCAATGTTATGGAGCAAGAAGCAATGCACCAACAATTTCAAGAAACTCAAGGAAACAAACTGTGAATCAACAATGTGGTTGAACTACCCTTCAAGTACCAAGGCTACAGAAAAACAATTTTAAAGAACTGGGGAATACTAAACTTACAAACTCTCTTGAGGAATCCACTAGAACCTGCGACTTGAAATATAGTTTGCAGACTTCTAGAAATGGAAAATTTCAGGGCCTGCCTTGGACCTTCTGAATCATAATCTACATATTAACAAGATCCCCAAGGGATTAGCATGCACATGAAAGTCTGACAAGCTCTATCCAACCAAATGATGATTGTAGAAACTTTGGCAAAAGGATTAATAGTCTTTTATTTACATATGAAAAATGTTTAATTATAGAACTGAGGGTAAAACAAAGAGAAAAGGTAAATGTTCTGTCACAGTAAAAGTATCACAATTTGAAAATGGAAGAAACAAGTAGTAAAATAATGATTGTCTCATATGGAAGGTGCAGGTGACAAAAGGCATCAGTATAAAGGTTGCTAGTAGGACAAAAGCATGTACCTTCCCAAATTAAAAAAAAAGGGAGAAAATAGACAACATAAAAAAATGAACACAGTAAATGTAACAAAAATAACACGAGATATTTGAGAACATATTGGTAATATCAGATATATAAAAAGGCTGAATTCATCTACTAGAAGAAAAAGATTTTCAGTTGACTTACTAAGTGAACTCATTTTCTATGCCATACACAAGAAGCATGCTTAAAACAAAGTGATTCAGAAAGGCTAAAAATAAAAGCGTAAGTGAAGGTACACCAGGTAAATGTAAACATTAAGTATAACTGTGATTCTGATAGCAGACAACCTAAAAGAAGAAAGGCCCTTTATTTTGTTACAGGCCATAGTCTACAATTAAGATAGAAATTATGTATATCTAGACTATAATTAATGTAGCAGTCACTCACATAGAGCAGAAGCTATAAAAGATGTAGCAATAAACAGACTAATAAGCAACTAGTAATAGATTTTTACACACTACTACTCTTGGTCAAAGGAAGATCAAGTGGCTTTTAGAAAATGAAAATATGTGAAGTTCATAAACAATAAAATCAATAAGGTAGATCTGATAAATATACAGCAAACTTTGCATACTGATAATAGAAAATATACCTCTTCTCTAGCTGCATGGAACAGTCACCAAAAATGACCATATATTAGGTTACAAAAATCAAACTCAGTAGGTTCCACAGGTTAGAGCAATGCATACTGTGGATCACAATACAATAATATACAGTGATCGCAATGCAGTAAGAAATTTATAACAAAAAATATAAAAAAAGTTTTTCTCCCTAGAAATTGTGAAAACTCCTTTGCAAAAATGCCTAGTCAAAAAGAAAAATATAACCCGAAATTGCAGAGTTGCTAAAATTTTAGAATTTATGAAACATAAGCAAAGCTTTCAAATAAGCAGAACATCCATGACCCTAAATATTTATATCAATAAAAAGGAAAGTAAATAAATTAATTTCCCAATTAAAGTACAACAGAGGAAACAGAAGGAATGGAAAAAAAAAAATCAAGACAAAAGTATAAATTAACAAAGTTGAAAACAGAAAAGTACAACTAATAAATCAAAATTCTGGTTTGTTTTACTAAAAGTATCAATGAAATAGACAAATCATTAGTTTCTTGTTCAAGAATAAAAAAGGTGAGGGATGGGGAAAAAATAACAAATCTCAAGGAGAAAGCAAGCCCCGAAATAGAAATTTTGAAAAAAAATTCTTCCGAGATTACTTTTCACAACCTTACACAAATAAAATTGAAAACTTACAGAAAATGGATAATTTCCCAGGATAACACAATTTACCACAATTGAATCCGTAAAGTCAGAAAACTTAGACAAATTTCCATAGAAAAAAATAGAGGAAATTATCAAATTACTACCTAGGCACAAGGTCCAGATGTTTTCACAGGGGAATTCTATCAAAACTTCTAAAACTGGGTAATGTTGATGTCACATAAATTATTCAAAAAAAAAAAAGAAAGAAAAAGAAAAAACGTTCAGATTCTTTTTATGAAGAAACCTGTAACACTGATACCTAAATTTGATAAATATGTGTATCACAAAGAACCATACTACAAAGACTAAAACCTAATCTCATTTATGTAAAAAACAAAGTATTAGCAAATAGAATCCAACACTTTATACAAATTTTTCAGAACTGCAGGATCATTGTAATGTTAGACAATCCAGTAATATAATTCACCATATTAATAGAGCTTAAGGAGAACAATATACACGAGATACTGAATTTCAACAAATTCCCCATCCCAATAATATAAGGAATATGTTAATACTTCCTTAGCATGATAATATACATCAGAGTGTGCACATGACTGCACACACACACATCCCTTCATCATAAATCACCACTTTACTTAATGGGAAAACTCCAGGTATTCTCAATAAAAATCAGGAAAAAAGCAGGAATGTCCTCTATCTCCACCATGATTAAACTGGAAGTATTAGTCAATACAACAGATAAAAGAAAGCAAACCAAAGCATGAGAATTGGAAAATTAGTATAACTATTTCTATTCACAGCCGACATAATGTTACAAATGGCAAAATCAAAAGACTCAAAGATAAAATTAATACAAGCAATAAAAGAAATTAGTAAGATTGTAGGATATAAAATTGTCATTAAAAAGATCAATAACCTTCATATTTGCATATATCATCCACTTAGAAGAAGAAGATAAAACCCTTTTACACAGCACCAAAAAAGATAAAATACTTAGAAACAACCCTAAAATAAATGCAGGAAACTTATATGAGGAAAATTTTAATATATTTCTGAAAGTTACAAAATAGACTTAAAAAAATGGACAGACATTCCTCATTATAAGATAAAATTCATGAACTTCAGATGACAATCCTCTAACTTAATTAACAAATGCAATATGATCCCAATTTTGAAAACAGTTTGTTTCCGGACCCACACACTATCATTTTGGTTTTAATGTTCATGTGAAAAAAATAAACATATAAAATAGATTTTCAAAAACTTGGAGAAAAAAAGGAGAAATATGAAAACATATTATCAAGTTTCTGTAATTAGAATGTAGTACTAGCATCTGACCAGAAAGTGGGAGAGACCAACGGTACAGAATAAAAAATGCAGAGAGAGACCGAAGAATACGTGGATTTTTAATATATAATGGCATTGGTATCTCACAAAAAAATCACCCAAACAAAAACCCCCACAAAATGGCATTTTTAATCAATGAAATGGAATAACAATTGGGGAGAAAATGTACAGACAATTGGGAGGAAGAAATCTGGGTCCATGTCTCACAAATATACCAGAATACCCTCACAATTTGTCAGAGATCTACACAAAACAATGGAACCAGGCAAATATTAGAAGAAAACCTGCGTGAATTACTTCATAATCTGGTTTTAAAAAACACTTAGATAAAAGAAAAAATTGTTAATCTCCGCTGCATGTGTCCAATGGCAAAAAACCATAAGAAAAGTCAAAATACAAACGACATGGTGAGAGAATATTTGCAATATATGTCACAGATCGAAGCTTAATCTCCTAACTATATAGAGAACTCTTGAGGGAGAGAAAAAGAAAACTGACTTGACAGAAAAATGGGAAGATATAAATGCACAATTCACAGAAAAATAAGGTATACAGTCTCCAAACCTGTGACATTGTATGTCTTTGAATGTAATAAAACAGGAAATATCTAGACATATACAACATTGCCAATAGCATTCTTGCCAAAAATGCTGTGCTTGAATTGAGTCCTTAGGAAAGAATAGGACAAATCTGGATGATGGAACACTCAAGAAGACAACAGACTTAGCCAGAAAATTATGTTTTTTAAAAAAAAAAAAAAGAAAAGGAGAGAAACACTCCAAATTAAAGAGACAGGACAACTGTGCTAACAGTTCAGGTGCCTATCAATAGGAAAATGGACAATTAGTAATATCCATACAATTTTATCCTACTCACCAAGAAAAGGAACATCCTACTGCCATCCTCAACACCATGAATGAAAGCTCAAAACATAATGCTCAGTGAAGGGAGCCTTCCACAAAAGAAAACATCGTGGACTTGTAACTATCTATTTCTTGATAGGGATTTGAGTTTTAGGTGGAGGCTTTTGTCAAAACTCATCAAATGTTACACTTAAGATTTGTAAATTTCACCACATGTAAAATTTATCTCCACAAATGAAAAACGTATACAAATACTGAACTTTGGTTAAAGATATGCATAGGAAGAATTTAGGGAGAAGTTCACCAATACCTGCAAGATGGAATGAGAAAGGGATATGTGATAACTCAAGCATAGTAAAATATGAATGGTGGAACAAGTAGAAAATAAAATTTCTTTAATTTTTCTGTACATTTAATTTTTTTTTTTCATATTGAACTGTTAGGAAAAGTGAGATAGATGTACGTGTTGACACGGAGAAAAAAATGTTACACAGATACACCCACATATCTGCATGTTAGATTTCTGTGCAGATAGGGAAATTAATTGTTGTTATTTCTGAAGAATAGGAAAAGATGTTGGTAGCAGAGAGAGGGGGACTTTCACCTTCTAAAAGGGGGTTTTAAAAAAAGGAATGTTAAGAAATGGCAATACTATCAGAAATAAAATTACAGAGGAGGTAATGACCCAAACAGACAAAAGTAAAATCAGTGTTGCATGTAATGTTATGTGTGCAGGAATGCAAAACAAGCACGTATGCCTGCTCTGGCCTTTGTAACTCAAATAAAAACATTCAACACTCCCTTGATCCTGTCTTTTGGTACAGTCAATTTTTATGATACTGAGAAGGAAACATTTTTTGCATTACAATTAATACTCTGTAAGGTGCTGGGATGTAACAATTGAAAACAACTTAGTCCCATCTCATACTATTTCCAAAAGAGTGAAAATTTAAACACCTAAGTATGTGTGATGGTGATTTACAGTGCTGGGTGCCATGGAGAGCTTTGGGGTGCCTGCCCAATCAATAGCCCCTTCTCTGAGAAGGGTTCTCACAGGGGTGTAACCCCAGACCAACACTGCTTCCACTCCACCCTTGGACCTCCAGCCATGGCTGATTGCACTAGGAATAACACCAGAACCAAGGTGGTCCAATCAGATTCTCTCCTCCATGACTTCAGAATCAGATTAACATCTACTCATTGGTTTTTGCTAGTTTGGGGCAAGGTAGGACATGCAAGCTCAAGAACTACAGAGATATGCCATTTTCCACCCTATGAAAACGAGAAGCAAAGAAAGCTGCTCTGCCAAGAGAAGAACATGGGCTCTGCAGACAAAAGTAAACATGAACGTGAATAAAGCCCCTAGAGGAGTACCTGATTTCCATTCACCCCTTGCACTTCTATTTCCACTGTAAAATACATTTAGGGGTCATTTTCTCTGGGTTCCATGAGATAGCCCTGAAGCTGTCCATAAAATTTCTTCTGATCTTCAACCAGCTTGAGGAATTGCTCTTGCAGCCTCAAGAACCATAACTAAAACAATTATCTCAGCAAATGTGCCCGGTGCAATTCAAGAGGACAGAGGAGATGCTGTTAGTATCTAGGGCTCTGAGAACTCAGACAGCTTCATACTAAATACAAAAAAACTGGGGACCAGGGTCCTTGGACCTTGACACTCTAAACCCCTCTTCCCCAGGGGCCGTGTAATGCATACCTCGAGACCTCCTGCACCGTGACTTTCCTCCTCCATTCCTTGCAGTTAAAGGTCCAGAGGGAGAATATGGCTTGGAGGTGCTAACATCTTTATCATTCGTCACTTCTAAATTAACACTCAATCTTGCTTTGCAAACACAACCTTCTCTTAAGGCTCCTAACCATTATTTACAAGTAAAAATTTACCCTAATTCTTCGAAGGTAGGCATTCCCATGACAGCAAAGATTCTGGGTCATTAAAAGGCTATTCAAAATATTATCCATGGAAATTGTTCTTTATCTCTCCTCTTCCTTTATCGTAACAATGAAGAAATGGGAAAAAAAAAAAAAAGGAACACAAGGTGAAAGCACACTTTAGGTAAAGTGGTCAGGGCAGACTTCTCTGATGGGGATATTTGGGCCGAAGCCTGAAGGATGTGAGAGAGCAGCTATCTTAGAAAAGACAATTCCAGGTGGAGGTGAACCATATGTGCAAAGGCCCTGAGGAATGACAGATCCAACAAATATCTTGCAAGAACAGAAGACAATGTCCCTCAGAGTGAAAATAGGCCTTGATCTGTGTAAGCAAAGCACGTCATGAGTGATGGACTGCCTTGAGTCCTTAACAGTCCACCAGTCTTCATAAATCCCTTCCGTCTATATGCCCCATCATTTTTCATCAAAGCTCCAAGGTAGTTTATTATTAGAAAATAGTTACTGCTTATTTGGAAGTAATATTTTTTTTTTCCATTTTACCCAAACCTATTTCATCTGCTAGATCACACCTTACTTCCTAATGTGATACACAATGACCAGAGGTTAGCAAAAAATAATAAAACAGCCCTAATGCGTTTTATTGTATTTAGACTATCAGTAAAATTTGAAATGTGAATTTAGGATGAGCCAGTACATGTAAACTTTCAAACTGTGGCTTTTGCAGGAAGAGCCAGATTAATGGAACAGAACTGAGAGTTCAAGGTAGTTTCCTTGCTCCTGACCCCCGCCCACACACACACACACACAAAGAATTGCTTACAAAGGTAGCATTTAAAAGCAATGGGAAAATGTGAATTGTTCAACAAATGGTGGTAGGAAAACCGACCAGACATTGGGGGGTGGGAGAAATAAAGATGTATCAATCCTACTCACACCAAAATAAATTCCAGCGGTAAAAAAATAAAATTGTAAAAGTCATCAAAGAAAACATTGCAACTAAAAGAATAATATTGGATTGGAATGGAAAAGCTAAAGCAAGATACATAACCCAAAAGCCCCAAGGGAAAAGATTAATGACTGTGACTACAGAAGAACTTCAAAAACATAAAACAGTAAAAAGACAGTTATGGTAGGAAAATGCAACATAACACAACAGGTTCATTCCTCAATTCATAAAAAGTTCTGATAATTTCAGAGGACAAACTTTCTCCCACTGCCCTACAAGTGGATACTTAGCAAGAAAAAAATGCAAATAGCTTTTAAACATATGTGCAGATACACATTCAAAACTTTTAAAAAATGCAACTTAAAATCATAAATATTTTATCATATTAACACTAAAAATTTGAAAACAAATTGTTGATGAGGAGTGTAGGAAATAGGCCTTCCTGTGCAATTTTTGGCACAAGTATTAATTGGTACAACCATTGTGAAGGACTATTTGGCTGTATATATAACAATTAAAAATCCACCTGCCCTTTGATTTAGCAATTATACTTCTAGGGATTTATCCCAATAGATATAGTCTTATACATGTGTAAAGAGGATTTCCTAAGGCTGCAGCAAAATTTGTAATGATAAAAATTTGCAAACAACTTGAACATCTACTGAGAAGGAATGAGTTAACTAAAGGACAGCACAGTCATACTATTGTGATACTGTGTAGCCATTAAAAAGATTGAGGCTGACTTATATGAGCTGATAAGAAAGGACTTCTAAGATATAACGTTAAGTAATAAAAGGAGGACAAAGGCATTATAGATATTATATGTACATACCCACATACATAATATATACTAGCTAGGACTAACCCTGGAAAATATCTATCATACCGATCGTGGCCCAAGTTCATTGATGATCTTATTGCCAACGAGTAGTGAACATTTAAACTCAGATCTGTCAGACTCCAAAGCTCTCGTTGTTAATCATGATGCTGTATAACCATTTGATGATGCTATAAGGACAAAAGCAGCATGAAAACAAATGGCAAGACATTTTCTACTTTCTACTTCCCAAACAACCAGGTGTAAAAGTGAACAGATCTATAATAAATGAAATAATGGAATTTTACAAAAGAAAGGCATATTCACCTTTAAGTCCTTGAAGGGAAAAGGCTGATATAGCAGAAGAATGTTTAGCTCTATCTGTTTCCCAGGGATAATCCAAAGAGACAAGCAGAATTTGTCAACACGTACAGCCCTCTTCTCTATAATGAGAGTCTTTTGTGCAAACATTATTAGGATAGAATTCTTACCTTCTGGCCATGCATAAAACCCAGTGTCTCCCTTGACTGGTTTTAACTAAATTCTACCCAGTTGAAAAATTAAATAAATCCTTGCTTATTTGAAAGCATTGGATGTCGAATAAACATATTCATCTATAGCCAGACATATGAACACACTTCCCACACATTGTTAACTCACTGAGAAGGAGTGAGAATCCCATAGAAGTTGTGAAATCTGCAACCCTAGAACCTGGCAAAACTATATTCCACCACCATGTCAAATTGTCCTAGGCCCAAACCAACAATGACAGCTGCCCAGCCCTCCAGAATTCACTTGTCTCCAGAAACAAACTGTAAGAACTGGGGATAAGGGCAGAGCCCAAAGGCCATCTCTGTGCTCAGGATGCTGTAACCCAGACGAAGCTAACTGAGCCAGGGAAAATAAAGAGCCTCAGCTTGGCCAATCAAATTTTCCATCTCAGGAATCTGGAGTTTAGAACAAAGTCACCAGGAGCTTGTTCCATGACTGAGCCCCACAAACTGCAGTACCCTAGAGAGAAAGTTCATGGATTTCTGCTGCTGAAGTGCCCAGAGTTCCTCTCAGATATCCCCTGCTAGGGCTTTCTCCATCCTGGGAACAATCTCAATGTCCTTTTTCTTCCTTCAGCTGCCCAGCCTCAGTTTTTGCTTTTAACAAAGCCATATGAACAAATACACATCTCTGCTTGTTGCCTATCTGATACCATTTCCCATTTCAAACAGAACCCTGATTTTGTTTTATATGATGGTGTTCCTATTAAATACTCAATCTCCCATCCTCCCTTGCAGCTAAAGGTAGTCACGTGACCCAGTCGTAGCCAATGAGATGAGCAGAAGTCACTGATAGCTCTTCCCAAGCACCTCCTTAAAAGTGGCCGGACGCCGGAGACTTATCTTTTGTCATTTGCTCTCACTCCACCTTCTTGACTGGAATACAGACGTGATGCCCAGAGATGGAGCCTCCATCTTGTAACCCTGACGTTCAGAGCCACACGCTAAGGATGCAGAACAGAAATAGGGAGGGAGCCTGTGTTCTTCAAGACACTCTTGAACAGCTGCTCTGGCCCCATCCCCCCATGACTTATGTGAGGAAAAACTCATTTGGTTAAGCAGTTTGGGAATTTTGGACAAATTTCTTAAATAGACAGCTGAACACAATCTCAGGGGATACACTGCCTATTCCTTTTGTAAAGTCTATTGTATGAATTTGATTCAATGCAAGTATTAGAAGAGAATCTATTAAAAATTAAGTCAGGAAAGGAAATAATGACAAATGAGGACATGCTCCCCCTCTTGTGGGCAAAACACTCAGATATATAACCCACTCAAATAAAAGGTGGAGTTAAATAAGTAAGTGTAAACAACTGCTATGGAAACAGCAACAGGCATACTGAACACCCTGGCCTCGGTGTGTAACATGAATCTCCACTGAAAGAAACCAGGGCGTCTCAAAGAGAATTGATTCCATGATTCCAGGGTTTGGGCCAGGTTGGGACAAGATGAGCCTGAAGTATTTTGGAATATTCCAGAAAAGTTGCAAAATAAGAATAGTACATGGTAACATGTACTATTCTTATTTTGCAACTTTTCTGTAAATTTCCCAGAGAATGAATTAAAAAAAAAATTATATATATATAGTACAGAGAGTGTCCAGGAAGAAATAAACTAACAACATTCACAGGGTATTTGCTGTTTATATGTAAAATCTAAAACATCTAAGCAAAAACAATCAATAATTATAAGCGTTCAAACGGTTTGGGGGTATGTGCCAGCCTACAAACATCAACTGTGTTCCTATGCATGAGCAACTGTTAGAAAAGGTAACATTGTAAGGGTCTCATTTATGATACCAACAGATATAATATTTATGAATAAAGTAAAAACTTTTATCAAGTAACAAAAACTTTATATTAATAAAACACTAAAGATCTGAAAAACAGGTATGTACTATGAACACGGTATATTTTATTATAAAAATGATCAGTTATTCTCCAAATTATCCTGACAGCATTATTAATGTTCTAGTTGTTATTGTTTCTTTTTAAAAGAGATGGTGTGTGTTTATATATAAATGGAGAAGGTGAATCTTAAATTTAATTAAAGGAGCAAAGAACCAAGAATAATCATGACATTCCTTAAAAAGAAGAATAGGCCAGGCACTATAATCCTAAAATTCTGGGATATGAGGTGGGAGGATTTGCTTGACGGTGGGAGTTCAAGACCAGCCTGAGCAAGAGCTAGACCCCATTTCTACTAAAAAAAAAAAAAAAAAAGAAAAAAGTTAGCCAGGCATGGTGGTGCACACCTGTAATCCCAGCTACTTGGGAGGCTGAGGCAGGAGGATTGCTTGAGCCCAGGAGTTTGAAGCTTCTGTGAGCTATGACAACACCACGGCACTCTAGCTGGGGTGACAGAGTGAGACTCTGTCTCAAAACAAATAAAAAAAAAAAAGAAGTAAAGGGACTTGCCCTACCAGGTAATCAGGGTTTACTAATAGTAATTAACACAATGTGTAATTTGGTGCAGGTATAGACAGAGCAAATGTTAGTAATTATTGTATCAAGTAGATGCTTTTGGCTACAAATAGGAAAACCGTGACTCAGATGGCTTAAACAATAATTGAATAGGAAAGTTTAAAGTAGAGCTATTTTCAGGGTTTATTAGTTTTGTGGCTTGACATCATCATCAAAGAGAAAGGTTTGCTCTACCCCGCCATTCTGCCATCCTCAGTGTGACGGCTTTGCCACCCATTAAGTGGCTACCACGGTTCTAGACATCACATCAAGCAATGACAGTAATGACAGAGGCAGAAAGGATAAATATCTTATGTTTCTTTCTCAGAAGTTAGAAAACTTTTCTAAAGACCCCAAGACAAGTTTCCCCTTATGTCTTCACGGCCAGGATTGAGTCACTCACTCAATTCCTAAACTAATTACACTTATTCCCCAAGCAAATACAGGTGAGGGATTAATGTCACCATAATCGCCTTAGCCAGGGGTCCTCAAACTACGGCCCACAGGCCAAATGCGGGTGTTTTTGCCCTTTTTTTTTTTTTTTTTTTTTTTTTACTTCAAAATAAGATATGTGCAGTGTGCGTAGGAATTTGTTCATAGTTTTTTTTAAAACTATAGTCCGGCCCCCCAACGGTCTGAGGGACAGTGAACTGGCCCCCCGTTTAAAAAGTTTGAGGACCTCTGCCTTAGACAAACCATTCTGGGTAGAATCCATGTTGAGTGTCAACCTTAAAGACAATAGTGTTAATTCTGTTTCGTGGGGGGTAAAAAGGAAAACTCTTTTCATGTGCTTCTTTGCTATTTGGAGGTTTTTTTTTCTTATCATTAAAAATATGTTATTTTTATATCTTGTTGCCAAATGAAACTCAAATGTCCTACTTAAAGAGCATCATATTCAATCCTTTCTCGGTGGCACCCACTGAGAAACTGACATTTGTTAACTGGCTACCAAATGCCAGGGACAGAACTGAGTAGACCATCACATCAATCCTTACACTACCCATTTAAGTCTAAATAATTCCTATCTGATTAATGATTGAACTACGCCTAGAGAAGGAAGGTGACTGGGGTGAAATCACCTATTAAATAAGTGGTAAATCTGGGACCTTTCTCTAAGTTTTAGAGAAACACCCCATACTTCAACTCAGGCCTGTGTTCTCTACCCCTTCTTGTGCCAGAAAAAAAAAATTATCATTTGATATGTAGATACAGGTACCAAAAAGAGCCTGCAAATATTTCACTAAATGTTTTCTTCTCCACAAACCATGTAAGATGATACATTTCAGAATTCTTGGGTCCTACTCTTAACGGTCAGATAACATTTTGGGGTGGGCAGGTGGGTTGCTTCAGTGGAAATAAATCTGTCAAAGTAGCTTTCAAAGAATGTCCCAGGAAACATAGCAGGTGTGGCATTCGCATTGAACCCGCTCATGCAAATCAGCTTTCACAAATACTAGGACACCCTGGTTTCCTTACACAGTGCATTAGGGATGCCAACACCACAAGGTGACTTAAGGCTAGACAACTAAAGAGGAGCAATGGTGTGGGGCAGGGAAAAACGTTGAGAAGAAAAAGATGAACTTTTTCCAGGCGGACGGAAACGAAACAGCCCAGAGTTGCAGGGCTGCTGATGAGGGCATGATGGATGGGTTTCTCCGAGGTGGGCTGTGATTGAAGCCAGATTGTCAAAAACAGACAGCAAACCAGGAGAGAGGAGTGAGAAGTTAGATGATGCTGTCAACTTGCCCTGAGATATGCAGCAAAGAGTATCAGACTTGCATGAAGACGAGGGGAAAAAAACATAGGGGGTAGGAGGTGGTGGGTGAGTTTTTAAAACAGGCTTCAAGGACACATGGGAGAAGATCTTGGGCACCTGATGTCATAACAAGGATGAGTTTGCAAACAGGTAATCTCACCACCTTCCGGGATATGAGGTTCTCTGCTGGTGCCAGGGCTGTAAGCCTTGGGGAGCTGGCTGTGGGTCCCCACCTTCCAGCAAACATCAGAGACTCGCAGGGGATCTCTTTAGGAGCTCAACAGCAGAGAATGGGCCAGAAGCTCTGGCTGGGCTGCCTCATTCCACCCAGGAAGGAAGGGCGCACCCACCCGGGGCTATTAGGGAGGCTTGGCTCTATTCTGGAACCACGACTGGTGACCCCTGAGAACCATGAGGCAGCTACTTCATTCACTTCATCTTAAGATTTGTTATAGAAAGACAAGCCTGCTAGTCTCAGTGGACCAAGGAATCTGAAAAGTCCAGGGGAAAACTAGCAAATCCAGTGTTTTCATACTGTGCTTTACTAAGTCTTAGGACTTTATGAAAATGTTTCAGGGACACAATTAGTTGTTGGGGGGGTGGACTGTGGAGGAGAGATGAAGACAAACAGCAGGCAGGGCTCCAAACAGAGCAGCCTTACTTTCCCATGTATTTCAAGTTATTACTAATATTTATCCAGAACTTATGATACACAAGACACTTGTCTGAAGTATTTTACATATGTTTACTAACTTGGCTCTCATAACTGAATGAGGTGATGCTATTAATATTCCTATTATACAGGCAAAAAAAACCTAAAGCACAGAGAGGTCAAGTAACTTGCCCAGGGTCGCACAGCCAGTCATTGGTAGCAGTAAGACTTAAACCCAGCCATTTGCTATAGTACTATATGGAGTTCTCTGTAAGATATCCTCGGACGAAAGGGTTTTCTCTCCTACACACAGTAGAGGATTTATCTACGGTGCCTCGCTCACAGGCAGCAAGCAACCTCCAGACTGAGAGCCTAGGGGTCATCAGAATCTCTCATGGCAGCTCCTCAGTGGTGACAGTCACAGCTGCCATCTGTGAAAAGGAAGAGAATATTAAATACTGACCTCTTGTGGCTCAGGCGGGCTTTGTGAGTTTTCAGGGTTTAATGTCTGAAAATTACCTCCTGCAGTCACACACTGGGAACTTCCCGTGACCGTCCTGCAAGCATCACTCTTTTTCTCTTTTGTGCACTCAGAGCTATGGAGACGATGGGAAAATGCTGAATAAACCAGGAGACCGAGAGAGCAGTGTTATCTTTGATATTAAAGGAGGAAACAGTTTGTCTCCTGAAGAATCAGTTTGCTTTTATGAGGCCATAAAATACAGCCATGTTTTTCTACCTTGCCTGCAAGAAAACTCGGTTAAATTTGGTTTGATTTCCATGTATTTCCTTAGCTTATGTTTTTGGCAGCAGCCTCTCCCTTAAAACAAAATTGAAAACTATCCAAAATGAGGTAACTGTGCCTTGTTATGATCTGCCTTCGTATGCTTTATGGGAACTGGGAAGATGATAACTAATGAATTATTATGCTAAGAATGGAAAAGAACACATGCTGGCCCGGGAAACGCTTGCTAAAAAAAGACTTTCTCAAGCAGAATGTTTTTCAGAAGCAATTCCCACTCCGGGAAACAAAGCCTGAGAAGAAAATAAATGATGTGCTTTTATTAAGTTATTTAATGTATAAATGTTTAAAAGTTTTAAAAATGAACTTAAACTATTTAGATTATAGAAAGAATCTGAAACAAACATGGAAGTAGGACCTGGATTGTAGGCATACTGCCCTTTTTCTATGCCTTTGAAATGTATCATAATTTTGAAAATAAACCTAAATTGCTGAGAAGACAAGCTGGCATGAGAATGAGAAGTCCTGGACAGGCCAGGCGTGGTGGCTCACACCTGTAATACTACCACTCTGGGAGACCAAGGCAGGAGGATTGTTTGAGCTCAGGAGTTTGAGACCAGCCTGAGCAAGAGTGAGACCCTGTCTCGCTAAAAATAGAGAGAAATTAGCTGGACAACTAAAAAATATATATATACATATATATATAAATTAGCCGGGCATGGTGGCACATGCCTGTAGTCACAGCTACTTGGGAGGCTGAGGCAGGAGGATTGCTTGAGCCCAGGAGTTGGAGGTTGCTATGAGCTAGGCTGACGCCACGGCACTCTAGCCCAGGCAACAGAGCGAGACTCTGTCTCAAAAAAGAGAGAGAGAGAAGTCCTGGACAGCTTGAATGGCCCCTGATTCTGTAATATATATACAGCTCATATTTTGAATCTGAAGTCAGGCAAGATTCAGGTAAGGAACCAAAGGCTTAATCTCCAGTCTTCTATTTACTTAATGATTCAGACATTTATAGAGCTCCAGTGTATACCTGGTACCTTTGTAGGCCTTAAGGACAAAAGGGTGATTTAACAAATTCATTACCATGTGAGTTGTATTTAGCTCATGGTAGTTTTGAGCCCAGGGCCTGGTGAAGCATACATAACATCCAGAAAATGGCACCATTGTTTCGTCAATACATATTTCCTTATCTGGAACTGTAGCAACCTGAACCTTTTCAAGATGATGATCAAGAAGTGGCTGGATCTTGAAGAGACAGTCACCAGGAGTACATTCTTCATTATTAGAGACACACTACATTCTCAGAAATGTTTCCAAGTGCTTAAGGGATATACGCTTCTTCACTGAATTGTCGTACAAAATGTTTTTTGACTAGTAGTCTGGAAGTCTTGGCTTCGTGCTAAGGCACATCCAAAACAATACTCCCCAAAATAACACATTGTCATCAAATTAGAAATGATTGTTCTGTTTTCAAAGATTTTACTCTATTTTCATAATAAAACACCGTGGCTCCAAGGAAAAAAATTTTTTTTTCTAGTGTAGCAGTCAATGAGTTAAACAGACATGGTCCCTTGTCTTCCCTGAGCTTCTAGTCTAGTGGAAGGAACATATTTGCTACAAGAAATAAGCAAACGAATGACTCCCCATCTTGGTAAGTGCTCTGGGAAAACAAAGATAAAAAATAGCATAGATAGAATACAGTGATGAGGGAGGGTATTGTCCAATTTCAACAAGGGGATTATAGATGGCCTCTTTGGAAAGCTCTACTTACCTAAGAGCTGAAGGACAAGGAACAAGGAAGAAGAACTGTGCCAGGCTGAGTTTAGAGTTGTGCAATGCCCTGAGGGAGGACAGAGCTGATGAAGTGCCCAGAGCAGAAGACGGCCAGAGTGGCTGGCGCATGTCATTGAAGAGGGGTAGCAGCTCCAAGTGAGGTTCAAGAAGTAGGCAGGGCCTCGGACACACGGTAAGGAGTTGCCTTTGTATCCAAAAATATTAACCAACATGTCAGCCACTAATCATCTTGGTGCAAAGGCGTGACATGTTCTGAATATACCTTAGAAAAGATCACTCTGGCTGCTGTGTCCGGACTTGGCTTAGAGGTGGTAAAAGTAGAAGCAGGGAGATAAGTGAGGACAACAAACTAAGCCTGCAAGCCCGATCTGGCATACAATCTGTTTTTGTATATAAAGTTCTATTGCAGCAGTGCTCGCTCATTCATTTGCGTGTTGTCTGTGGCTACTTTTACACCACAACAGCAGAGTTCTGTAGCTGCAGCAAAGAGTGGATGGCCTGCAAATCCCAAAATATATACTATCTGGCCTTTTACAAAAAGAAAAAAGAAAATGCCAATCCCCGAATCAAAAGGCTGCAACGGAGGTGCTATATAATGGTTGCTATGCACATTCACTCAACAAGAATTATTGAGCACCTACTGTGTGCCTAGGAGAAAACCAGGTCCCTGTAATTATAAATACTATGCAAGACCAGGTCTCCATCCTCCATAACTCCCCACCCTCCAGAATCCAGCCCCTCACTGATCCTTACAAAATCGACCACTGCTTTCTAAACCTTCAAGTTGGGTTCAAGTCCTATTCCCTATGTAGAGTTTTCCCTGACTTTCACCTTACTTTGTATTTCTGAACTCCAGCCATTAAGTATCTCCTATGGTACGTACTTGGGCTTGTTTACACTGTGCATATTCGTGGTTTGGGATAAACAAGACATTTTCTCCCATGGTTATGAAACGCCTTCCCCACCTTGACCCTTAACCTCTGGGGCGCCGCTCAAGCCTGCCCAGTGAGAGAATCCCAGCTCCGAGGTTACAGCCGTTCATTCAGGGATGGAATGGGATCCTAACAGAATCTTCTCCAGGGCTGGGGGAGGGGCAGGCAGGTGGGTTCTGCTGGAACCGGTCAGAAAGCTTGCTGTGTGTCTCTGCTGTGACAGTACTAGACAGGCTCCAAGTCTGGGACTGCCAACACCCTGTTGAACGTGTGCATGCAGAACCACACACGGTCACCTTCAGTAAGGGGAGAGGCGGCAGAGAGAGAAGGAAGCTGAGAGGTGGGAGTCCTCATAGCCTCCTTGGAGCCTGACATCAGAGAATAGCTCTCATCCTTCCTGATTGCAGAAGCTAAGAAATCCTTACTTTTTCAGCTGATTGCACTTCTGCCATTCACAGCAGGAGGAGACTTGCCCAATGTAACAGTCCTTATCAACCAAGCAACTATCTCCACCAGGAGAAGACCAAGTTAGGGTCATTTGGTATCTGGTGGCAGTGTGGGAGACAAGAATAGACTGTCCTAAAATAAGAAGGATTGTTGAACTCAAGACAGCTGAGAAACAGATGCAGGAGAGCTCTCCAGCCTCCTTGATTACCTTAAAGTAGGACATAGATTTACAAAGACAAAAGGTATCCCTCCCCTCTCTCTGCAAGGGAGAACAATGGTTAAACACTGAAGCCAACTTCAAACCCTTCTCAGCCAGAGACAGTGCCAGAGGAATCGACACTAACAAGCTTTACCAACTAGCCTTTCTCTGTCAGTTATTTGCCTACCCACAAGTGGCTGCCTAGAGAGACTCAAAGTCCTTTTCCTTTGTCTTGTCACTTCTTTAAAAACGTAGTGTTCTTTTTGTTGAAGATGCTGCATAGACCAAAATTCAAAGCCACCCCTTTGAGAACTCATTCCCTGGGTGTCTCCCCTGTATCTAAGGAATATACATGACAAGAAACTTCTGTTGTTTTTCTCTTGCTCATCTTTTGTTTCATGGTGTCCATATTCTAAGAATCTTTTGGGGTTATTCTTCCCTGACATCAGGGATATTCAAATCACAGGCACACTAGACAATGACCAGTTGTTGGGCACAAAGTCCCTTCACACTTTGCCTGGGCTCAGAGGGCTGCCCCATGATCAGTCTCTGCTCAGAGGAAGAAACCTGGGAAGGGTCTGGTACAAAACCAAGATACTCTGCTGTCTAGCAGCTAGTGATGTTTTCTGAGCCACTAACTTGCTGTGCGACCTCAGGCAGGTCCCCAAAGTCCCGATCTATAAAATGAGAAAATTGGCCCTTTCTGAGCAACCTTCTCCATTCTCTGATTCCCGTGCTTTAGGTCACTGTCCAATTCTTCCAGGCAAAGGAACATTTTTTGCCCATCACATTGGGACAAGGTGACAGTTTTCACAGAGCGTTATTTGATTTTGTTCTAGAAAAGTTAATCTCTGAGCCGCACGCAGAAGCAGGCGTCTGCTATTTACACTGTGCTTCTCATTCCGCCCTGCACTCCGGCAGCCTGCACACGCCAGACAGGGACAGGCCAAGGGGAATGAGAACACTTTGTTTTTTTGCTGTGGTTATGCGTGTCCCATGAAAGACCGCAGGTACTTCTTGAAAAATGCATCAAAGGGCTAGAGAAAGATTTGCAAATGTCTTAGAGGCATTAAGGAATTCCAAAGCTGGCTGAAATGTTATTTTCTCTTTTCCTATAAAAGCACCTTGTTAAAAAACAAGCAAATGAAAACCTATCAAGAAGTCCTCTGGCAATGGTTTCTTGTTTGCTACCCTCAAGTCCCATTTCTCTTGAGCTCTGTTACTCATAGCCTATCACAGCTGCAGGACAGGTCAAGATCATCACAGTGTTTTCCAGCTTGGGCACGATTAGCATTTTAAATAAGATAATTCCTCTTTGTGCTTCAATGTCCCCTCCGTTGCAAGACATTTACAGTCCCTGATAACTGGCAGCACAGTCTACCATGGTAGTGACAATCCCTTAAAACATACCCCCAGGCATTCCCAATAACCACAGCAGGGCCAGTGCTATCACCTAACCAAACTTTTTTTTTTTATATAAATGGGTTAAATGAGGTCCAGAGATGTGGCGTGACTTCCCCAAGATCACACAGACACAATAGGGCTAAAGGCTGGATCTGAAGCCACGTATGCACACCTCCACTGCCAGCGACCTTTACGTTTACTCCATTTCCACCATCTGTGCATTTCAATTCTACAGCTTGATGCTGCTATAAAACTTAGAACCAAGTTATTAATATTAATACCAACCATGGCTTCCCAATTATGATTTAATTGCATGCAACACATTCTTACACCATAGTTAGCAAGTATTTTCATATTCATGAAGGTCTTCATTACCTTAAGCAGCTCATCATACTTGCATTTGTTTATGTACAAGGGATAACCTATCAGAATCCAAAAGTGGTATTTTAATTCTTGCCCATTGGCCCTCAAGCAGATGAGTTGGTGAGCATACTCTTAGAAGGCAGAGATCAAAGATATTTATTCAGCAACTCGGGAGGCTACTCTGTCCATAAAATCCTAGCATTTCTGACATTTGGAGCCCTGTTGGGTGCATGTTTTTTATGTTTTCTCATGAGTTGCACTCTACTGCTTAGAATGGGGTGGGTCTAAGGTGTTAGCCATAATAAGGTATTGTGGCTAAATATGCTCATCACCTACCTGTTATAGCTCCCCCAAATCCCATCGTATTATTAAATTCTAGAGGAGATGTGGAAAGAAAGCTGCTATGTTAGCGTTAGTGGCATCTGAGCTGCACCGCCCGGCTACAGTAGTCACAGGCAACAAGGGCAGAAACCTCTGCCTGCATCCGGTATGGCTGACTCCAGCTCACGCTCACACACGCCTGATCCATCAATGTCACACAAAGGTGAAAAAGGACAGAGCCTTCAGGACTCTGTGTTCTTGCGGCATTTTCAGAGCAATTCATGAAGCCTTTTAAATGCGTCTGCCTCCTCTGAGATGTGCTTCAGACAAGCCCACACAATCAACGACCAAGTGATGCCCAGTCACTTTTTCAGAGTTTTGGTAGACCACCAGGTCTGGGGTTACATATTTAATAACATAATTCAGAGTCTTTTTCTGCATAAGAATATTGAAGACATGAAAATGGGGGAGAAATATACACACACCCCAATGAAAAAACTGTGGTAGTGGCAGAGCGTTTTCTTTTCCATATTTTTAGCAGTGTTATTAGGAACTCATTAGGAATCAATTACCATTTAATATCTCTAAAATATCCAATTATGGTTTTGTTGTCCAGGGACGTAACTTTTAAAAATGTTCATTCATATCACATGGGCCTCTTTGAACAAAACCAAAAATCTGCCCTTTTTCTCCCACTAAAAGAAGGTCAATTTGGGGCCTTCAAGTTCCAAAAGCCCCCTTTGTTATTTATTTTTGAGAATAATCTTCCAGGGGAACCAGAGAAATTTGCCTGAGTCCTATAAATATGCTGGCAGCTAAGCAGAATGCCCTCTTAATCTCCCCTCCTTTTATAAAGCTGAGAGCTACCCACAATGTTTATCCAAATCCACTCTTCAACAAATATTTGTTGCAAACAAGGACAAGTCATATAGAAATTTACTGTTAGCAAGGACAGTGAAAAAAACAATCATTCGTGAGAGGAGAGGAAAAAAGAATCTAAAAAATACAATTATCCAGCATGCCTTAAAGTTAGTCATAACTATTTTAAATTACTTTGCATATAAATATAAGTTATCCCAATGGGGAAATGTAAAACCCAAAGAGAAATGCCTAGAAATGATTGAGTTATAAATCAGTAGGCGAATGCATAGCTCCCTTCCCTGCACTCCCAACCCACCTTCAATTCTTTCCTATGAAGCATATTGGCAAAGTAAAACTTTCTGGTGGTGGAAAAAAAAAGAATAAAGCAAAACTTGGAAGCAAATCAAATAACTGCATCAGACAAAAATCAATAAGACTGATCTTCAACTCAATTATTTCCCCTCTGAGGATGAGCAGCTTTCACAACAAGGTGTTTGTAAATACTCTATTGGTGTATATATAGTTTGCTTGAGCATAGCCTCATCTCTCAGCCCACGCCACTATTTCATTCTCCTCTTCCCCAGGCCTCACCTCCATCCTCAAGAGGTAGTAATCAGAAAATTATAAGGGAGAAGGTTGTTGTCTTGTCACAAACTACAGATGGTAGAGGAGTAGATGATCTTATTTTGAAAAGCTTGCCAGAATGTGGACATAAGAGTTCTCAAAGCTTAAGTCAATAAAATTCAATAAGCTCAGCTCCAGCGTTATTTGACTAATTATTAATAATAAAGGAGAAGTCAAGTCATCTGACCCCATGCAATCAAAACCCTCAAGCAAAAGAAAATCCTTTTGTAGTCCCCTGAGATCAATGTGAGTGTGTTAAGCTGCCCAGGGCAAAGCGTGCCTTGTGCCACCAAACTTTTGTTTTTAATACAAGTCAGCCCATTGTTTAGATAAATATCAAGGTGCAGTACACCCTAAGAGACATATCAAGACCATAAGGTTAATGATGGCCATAAGGCCCACTCAAACACCTCCCAGGGCCGGCACTATGTGTCACTTTGCAGTATGATCCAACCCTGCCTGGGGATTTCTAGCTCTGGCCAAGGGATTTCCAGAAGACCAGACAACCTTAGCACAGATACAACCTCCACGAACCTTCAAACAGAGTTCACCCTTACCAGGATAGTTTAAACTCCCTTTATGAACAAAAACATCTGGTCACTGACCCAGACTGGACACAGGTATAAGAAAGGGGGGAAGATCCCCCAAACTCTGAGAATGACCTCCAGATGGCGACCCCCCTACGCACCCCCAGTCAGGATGTCACCTGCCCCGCTGACTGTGTCTAACCCATGTGCTGCCCCCACTTTCCGTCTCGTGGGAGCTCTGCCAGAATAAACCGCTGGAGCATCAGATGGTGCCTAAGACTCACCTTTGACTCACACGCAATGGAAGGGGAGAACAAGGACAAGTCGTCCCTGGGGAAGCTGACAACTAGGACCGCCCGAGAGCCCTGAATGGGACACAAGCGCAGCAGAGAATACATTTTGGAAGGGTGGTCATCAGAAACCTCAAAGAAAAAAACGTCAAGAAATCACGAAAGTGCAAAAATGAGAAAAAGTGTGCATGGATGGGTTGCAAGTGTGTGAGCACCTGCTGTCCTTTGTTTTTTGTTTTAAAGCAGTAACTCAAAAATTCCTTCTCTTCTTCTGACTTTCTCTCAGTAGTATGTGATGGCTATAGGAATTCGGGGTTACCTATGGCTCCCCTGCACCGTACATTAACATTGGCTTTTCTTTAGAGAGGGAGCCACATTACAAGACAACATGTCCATCCTGGGTAACTAAAAGACGCATTCAAGGTCAGGGTCGTGCTCAGGTTACCTTCTTGGTAATCGCTTAAACTTTCCCCAACAACCTACAGTCTTCTTCGGTGTTGGGTGAGGTTTGGAATGTTGTTCTAATAAAATTTTCTTTTAGTCATCTTAGGAAGTGCTAAGGGAGCAGAAATGAACATTTGGAAAGAGTTTTTACAACAAAATCCAGAACAAATCCAGTAGTTGTGATTTGAGGGTGGGTCAAAAGAAGAAGAAAATTTTAATAATAAAGAAGATGCAATTAATCCAGAAAGTGGCAAACCCCATACATTCTGGCTTATTAAGGATGTGTAGTTTGTTTTTGAATTTGATTGTTTTGCATTAAAAGATAAAAAGCAATGAAATAAACCAGGAAGGCAGTGAAGATCGAGCCTTTCTTCTGGCCATTTTGGCCAAGCAGAGGCCCCTTGTGGAAAAAGGTAAGAGCTAAGCCTGCAAAGGCCATGCAGGCAGAGGGGTGACAGTTCACAGCGCCCACTCAGTGCCCAGCTGATGAATGGCGAGGTATCCTCTGGACAAAGTGAGTCATCGAAGGTTTGCAGTGATTGGAGTTGTGATTCAGAAAGTTCACTGGGAGCGTTGGTCTTTGATGAACCGACAGGGGGAGACACCCTAGGAAGAGGGACCAGCTTAGGAGGCTACTGTGATCCTACAGACAGGAGATAACAAGGACCTGAAGCCTCCACGACAGTAGGGATGTGGGAAATGGACATAAGGAAGTCCCAGAAGACAGGCTAGACAATAAGGCACTCTGGAACATGCTGGTTTCCAAGTTCTGGTGAGATGTGAGAGTGGAAATGGCTAATTGACTGTTGAAACACTCAGAGAACAAGGTCAAATGCATCAAATTCCTGCCAGACTCCAGACCCCTGTAACTAGGCATGAAGTGTGGAAACAGAGCAAATTCATCCACACAAGCAAATACAGGCAATCTTCTGCAAAAACAGACCAACAAAAATGGACAATTGGGCTCGTAGGAGCAGCCCTGCTCCATCAGCCAAGCCCAGAAATGGCTTCATATAAACCTCAGCTTCATTCATTTAGCAAAATCTTTCCCCTCGTACTTGGGTTTCTCAGCAACAGCGCCCGGCCAGTTGCTAGGTTGATCCAATAACCTATGGCCTCTCTCCCCTAGTGAGGAGCTCGTGGGCTGCCGCTGAGGCAAGGAGTAGCCTCTCCCAACCCCACCCCCACCTCGAGATGATCCCCGCATCCTGCTGCTTCCCCTAGGCCAATCTCTGCACACTTGAACTTGATTTGTTCATTGTCCTGCAAGACAACAGCCGCCTTAGTTCTCCCCCATCTTCCCAGCCACCAATTTGGGAAAAATGACTTCCTCTCGGTAAGAATTTCTGGAAAACTTAAGAAGAGACGCCAAGGCTCAGACTTGCCTAGCTTTGTCTCAGACTGCATTTCATCCAGCTTCAGAGAAAACTGCGAGCTCCTTTCCCTTACCCCCACCCCCGCTCTGCTTCTTAAAACCACAAATTAAAGATATTGGGACACATCCTAAATGCCCATCAATATATGATTGGTTAATCAAGTATGGATTCTCCATGGGGTCAAGCACCATTCAACACTTAAAAATCAACGAGGCAGATCAACATATACTGATATGGAACAAACCCTATACCCATAAATGAAGAAGATGCAAAATAGTATACATCACATTCTACCATTTGAGCCAAGAACGGGGCTCTAGATGCTAATATTTGTATCAAAAAGCTCCAGATGAACTCTATTTTTAAGCTTTAAGAGGTCAGCCACAGAATGCAGTGTCCACAGGTTTACCCCAGTCCTGTGTGAATCAGGGGAAAGGAAACTTATAAAATAATTCCAGTCACTGCTTCCATCTTACTGAGATTGATACAAACTAGTTTTTTGCTAGCGTCTTGTTACCAGGACACCATTTTTTCCAATTGCACACCAAGAGCAGAGATTATTAACTCTGTGATTTTATTCCATCGGGGCTATTCAAAATTGTACTTCCCGCCCTCCAACAGAGGTTAAATAACGAATTGTGAATGGCACAACAATGAAGAAATTCTCAGAATGAATTTATGTAAGCTCTAAATAGGTTTTCTTGGCAGGTGGAGGGGGGCAAGCGAAGGGAAGCCAAGCATTCAGAATGTGAAGGTCACACCATTGGCTTTTACAGAGCAAAGAAGAAGCCCCAAAGCCTCAATCTCTGAATTTACCCTGATTCCATTCAATGTTGTGAAGCCCGAGTGTCTGGGAGATTCTAGAATAAAATGCAATGAAAATCACCTGCAATGTTGCTTGCTGCCAGATTACCTTGCTTGGGGCCTCTTTGGAGCTTCCACCGAAATGGGATTCGCTAGCAGACTCCGACCGGGGCATCCGCGCAGAAAGGGAACAGGGCTAGAAATGGTTGCTCCGCCTCACTCTCCTTATGAGGAGTTCACGGGGAATCTGTGCAGCCCTGGCTCAGGTGAGTCTGCCAGGTGCAGGCCCTTGAGAGGCAGAAGGTGGGGCAGCAAGTTTTAGGCATAGCTGAGAAGGGCTCCCAGCTGAGCCTGGGCTCCCGCTGCAGCACTACGGCCCTAGTAAACCATATGGATGCTGTAACAGTGTCTGGGAGCTTGCTAGAAATACAGAGTTCATCTGGATCTTTTTGATACAAATATTAGCATCTTAGAGCCCCTTTCCTGGCTCAAACGGTAGAATGGGATGTATACTATTTTGCATCTTCTTCATTTATGAGTATAAGGATGGTCCACCCCAGATCTGCTGATTCAGAGCCTGCATTTTAACCAGATCCCCAGGTGATTTATCCAGTCTGCATTTTAACCAGATCCCCAGGTGATTTATCCAGTCTGCATTTTAACCAGATCCCCAGGTGATTCGTATTCACAATAAATTTGAGTCGCCCCAATGATGAGTAGAATGAACGAGAAATGTTTGCTATGTTAAATACAAACACATAATGAATGAAGAGTCTCTCGCTTTTCAGTCTAGCCTTGCAAAATGTTTACAACTTATCATTTTCTCAAGTCTTGGCATGACACGGATGCTTTGGAAAGATACTCCTGCAGAGAAGCACAGAATCTCTGCTCCCCCTGGGTCAGGGGGAGAAGGCCTCCAACAAAGGCTCTGTTCTGAGCTTAATCGCTAACACCGTAGCCCTTTCCACATCTCTCTCTGCCCACGTGTAACACAAAGACTTTAGAACTAGACCATACTCTAAGCACCCTCTTAGGCAGTGATGGTGTACCGTGTATTCATGAGAAGGACAGTATCTGCTACTAGGTCTCCACTTTCTCCCCTTCGTTGCCCCTTGGATTAGACCAGCCCTTTCTTGCCAGAACCTTCCTTTGCTCTTTTTGGCTTTCTTGGTTGTGTCAGCAGCCCTTCCTCCTGCTAGACGACCTCACGTTTTTACCTTGGGGCCAGCTGGGCTGCATTTCCTGGACTGTTTCTTCTGGGAGTCCTCTTAGACATGGATGTCTGGAAATCTAAGATTCCATCAGGATAACAGACCCTTCCCAGAAAGATGGAAAACACACACACACAGAGTTTATGAAGACGAATAGTTTTTTAGTGTTTGTCATATAGTGTTAATCATCTTAGTTTTCTATAACCCACAGTGGCTAAAAGCACAGCTGATTATTCTTAACATAGAATCTCAGGATAAAAAGCCTCCTTAAAAATCAAGTACCCCAACTTCCATTTAAATATCCCTTTACAGTACCCTGACACATCTCTCAGTCTCTGTCTGAGTACCTTTATTATCGGGAAAACCAAGTACTTCGATGGCAGCCCACACCATTCCACCTGCTCTCTAGAAAGTTCCCTCCGTTTATGGATCACAAATCTGCCTTCTGGTCATTCTACCCACTAGGACTGGTTCTTCTTCATAAATCTCCACAGCACCCCTCGTTTTCAGGGTAGCCTTCCAGTTATTGTTCTCTAATTAGGCATCCTGTTTCTTCCAACATTGTTTAAAATCTCTTTCGTGGGTTCAAATCCCTTGTAACGAGTAGCAACCTGGACTTCAAATCAGTATGCGAAGCATGGAAAACAGCAGAATTCAATCATGGGTGTTGTGCTGGTTCCTTTTTGAAAAGGAACTGAAACGACAGTATCACGTGTGGCAGGATGATTTGTTGAGACGCTAGTTAATGTTTTGTTCTCCCTGTTTGTCTCGCCATGCCACCCAGACCAAGCAGTGGGACCTCGTGCCTCTGGGGAGGTTGGCGTTGCAAAGTCAAGAGCAGATGTCATCCCCAGAACACTG
>VSMD01131831.1:0-11015 GCA_008750895.1 Mirza zaza
CCGCCACCAGCCCCCAGGTCCTGAGCAAGCCCATGGGGCTGGGAGGGGGTGGGCAGCAGGGGACACATTTGCATCCATGGCCCCTCCCCTGTGAGGCCAGTGGAGGGATAAGAGAGGCCTGGGGCAGCCACTCCAGCGCTGGACCTCAGCAGGACTGTGTCCACCATGGCCTGGGCCCCTCTCCTCCTCCTGTGCCTCTGCCACTTGTCAGGTAGGGACAGGCCTCCCACGTCCTGGGGAAGCTCCCTACACTGAGGGAGGCCCCTGGGTCGCAGATCTCCCAGCAGCTCGACTTTTGCCAGTGATTCCTCACCCACGGATATCTGTGTTTGCAGGTTCCCTGTCCCAGCCTGTGCTGACCCAGCCGCCCTCCCTCTCTGCATCTCCTGGGGCATCAGCCAGACTCACCTGCACCCTGAGCAGTGGCACGGTTGTTGGGGGATATCACATATCCTGGTACCAGCAGAAGCCAGGGGGCCCTCCCAGGTATCTCCTGAGATACTACTCAGACTCAAATAAGCACCAGGGCTCCGGGGTCCCCAGTCGCTTCTCTGGATCCAAAGACGCCTCGGCCAACGCAGGGATTCTGCACATCTCTGGGCTGCAGCCTGAGGACGAGGCTGACTATTACTGTTTGACATATCATAGCAACAGTGGCACTTACACAGTGCTCTAGACTTAGGGGGAAGTGACACTAAAACCTCCCCTGTGCTCTCCCTGCCAAGTGCAGTCACTGCTGCCCTACCTGGGGCCACATCAAGCTACGGGTTGATTCTGTGTTACTTTTCAACCAGCACCTAATTTTCCCAGCAAATATGTATGCAATTATGTGTGTAAAAATGTGGGATTTTTATGTTGCTTTTATTGGTTAAAGTGTCAATTTGATCTATTGCTAATATGTTCTCAAACTTATTGTGTCTCTAGTTGAGTAAATCAATTCTCTGGGCTCAGTTTCCCTCCAGGGAGATTATGGGTGAGGCCGGAGATGGCTGAGTGCACGCGGGCTGTCTCAGTGCACTTTGCTCTCTTGTAACCGAATACCACAAAGTGGGTTATTTATAAAGAATACAAGTTTATTTGCTCAGAGTTCTGCAGTCTGGAAGTCCCAGGGCACGGTGCAGGCATCTGGTGAGGGCCTTCCTGTTGCTCTGTCCTGTGGTGAATGGGCAATCCCAGTGTGAGAAGGAGAGAGTGAGTCAGGTTGAGCTTCACCCCTTTTCAGGAACCTGCTCCTGCAGTCACCATCCCGCTGCAACAAGAAGGCGCTCGACCATTCACAAGGCACAGCCCTCGGGGCCCAACCACCTTTACAGGCCCCGCCCCTTGATACTGTGACATTGACAGTTCAGTTTCACCATGAGTTTTGGCGTGGACGTTCAAACCACAGCACGTGCCCAGCACAGGGTGTAGTCGTGACTCAGACACATGTGGGGTCAGGGACCCTCTGGTGGGCCAATGGGTCCAACACGCAAGCCCAGCTCCACTCACCAGCTCCAGCAGTGAGGTCACCTTCCCCTGCTGCTGCTCATCCAGCCTGTCCCTGGAGCTGCTCCTCCCTCCTGAGGCTCAGAGGAGCAGGTGTCTGCAGCTCCAGGGGCATTGGGCTAACAGTCTTCTCCATAGTGACAGGTGACATTGTTGTGACCTCCCAGTGTGCAGAGGACACCCAGCTCCAGGCTGCCTTTCCCACTGAGTCAGGTCCTGTCATAGCCACCCGCTTTGTACCCCAAAGTCGTCTCCTGCTCATGCTGTCTTCAGAGTTGTGGGTGACACCAGGGATGAAAGATATTCAAATAAAATAGATGCAGTGCCGAGAAGGCATTGAAGCATGAACAGAGGTACATAGGACAGCTGTGTCCCTACTGTGGTGTTTCAGGAAGTGACTCTGGGGACACCTGCCCTGACCTGGCCCCCCTCCTCTCCCGCCTCTCTGCACAGGGGACTGTGAAGGGGGGTTGGAATCGGCTCCGCAGGAGCGACTTCACTGTCCCTCTGTCAGCCCCCATTGCAGGGTGGGGTGCTGCCCTGGCTTCAAATAACAGTGATTGTCAGGAAGACAGTCTGTGGGTGGCGCCAAAGGCCCTAACAGCATGGCCTGGCCTTGGGGAACCTGGAGTGCCCTCTGCTCCTCCCACGGTGACCTCAACTGCCCCTTAGTTGCCCAGGGGCCATGGGCACTGGCCCACTCTTGGCTGTGCTTCTCCCTTGAGCTCCTGCTGCCTCTCCTCCTTTCATTTCTCCCTTTATTCCCTCTCACTGACCCGATTTATAAAAAGATAGAGCTTTCAGTGGGTACTCGTCCTTGAATGTGACACCAATCCCATGCATCAGCGGAACCCACCCCAGCTCTGCCCCATGGGAGGTGCATTAGAGGCAGAAGAGCCATGAACCTTGCTGAGCCCATTCTTGGAAATGTCACCAATAAAGCCTGATGGTGCTGACACCACAGGGCCTTGTGCTGTTGCATTTGCAGGCAGCGCCCAGTGAGGACGATGGGCCGCCTGAATATGGATTTGGGGAGCATGGAGCCGCCGGGCTGATGAGTTGGGTGGGGGGGGCACACCCTTGTGTTGGTGGAGAGCTGGTTGGCTGAGATTGTCACTGTCCATGTGGCAATGGGGATATGTTCAGTATCACAGATGCCCTGGACCCTCAGGTGTGCAAGGGAACTTGAGTTAGGAGATCAGATGTCTTCTCCTTGATCCCACTCAGTTTGTGGATGTTCCTTCACACGCCCTGCAGGGCACCATCCCCAGGGCTGGAGCAGTCTTGCCCTTCTGATCTGAAGCCAGATAACACGCGCTTTCCTGCTCAGGGGAGCACTGTGGGTGTGTTGGGCTTTTTTTTCAGTCATGGAAGGGACTTTTCTGGAGACTCAATGTAAACTGCAGCACCCCTGGTGGCTGTCAACATTTTTCAACACTTACTTCTGTAGACAGTATTGCTCTCCTGTTCAGCAGGGGACAGTTCCTTCCATGTCAGCCCTTGCCCTGGACTGAGGAAATGCAGGTGGAGGTGACACATAGGTGACCCCTGATGGAGGAAGGTCCTGATTTGGGCATCAGTCTGAGGGTATGGGGGGGACGGGACAGACTTCAGGGTCTCCATATTCTTTGCCTAAGAGACAAGTGACCACAAAGGTGGACCAGCTTTTCACCCAAGGCTGAAACATAGTATTACACTAACCTTCCTGAAATTCTCCTTGTGTATAGTAAAATATTTTCTCTGTTGAGATTTATATCATAGGTGAATTATTACAAGTTACAATTAGTAAATTGTAATTGCAAATTATATTATCATCTTATATAGGACATCAGAAAGCTGTTGAACTAATGAAAGTGAATGGAGTAGGAGTTGGAAGGGAAAGATTTGTAAATGATGTCTCCACGTGTTCACTCACTGTAGTCATTTCTGAATGATGTGTTTGCACCATCAGAGAGCCACTGTCCAGGCCATTGGAAATAGCAGAGCTGTAGCGGATTACATACGTTACACAGGTTGAGTTACTAGATCTGACGTTGAGAATTTGATGAACATTTTTCTGGATATCTGAGGTTAACCTGCCAGAGCAGAGAGTTCCTGTTGAACACATGTGCTAACCTAGTAATGATGCTAAACCAGCCATAGAATAACTCTCCTTCCTTGTCCGTGAGAATCCAAAATGCTACAGCCCCTTTACAATGCGCCCCAGGTGATGCTTGAAATGTTAACCATATTCTAACATCTAATCCAGCAATGGCATTAGGTATTCAGCCAAACCAGTTGAAAACATGTCCACACAAAAAGTTTCACATATATGTTTATAGCAGCTTTGCTAATAATTTCTAAAACCTGTCAGCAACCAAATGTTTTTCAATAGGTTTACAGGCATGCAGAGTTTGACATATCCTACAATGGAATATTTTTCAGTGATTAAAAATAAATGAGTGCTTGGGCCACAGAAGGCGTGGAAGGGACCGAAATGTATACTGCTGAGAGAAGGAAGGCAAGATGAACAGGGCGCACACTGTATAATTGCTGCAATAAGATGTTCTGGAAAAGTAAAAATACAGAAGTGGTAAAAGGATCAGTGTTCCCCAGGAGGTGGGGTAGGGAAGGGAGGCTCCACAGGGGGAGGACAGGAGATTCTGAGGGCAGTGACGCTGTCCAGCATGTTGTCGTAGGGTGGGTAGGTGATAGTATGCGTCGGGCAAAACGAATACAACGACACCACGCGAGAAGTGGACCCTGACATAAACCATAGACGTAACTTCATGATGATGCATCACTATTAGTTTGTCAATATTCATTTATACAATTTTATCAAATGTACGACAGCAATGGAAGATATAAAGACAGGGGAGCTTGTGGGGGTGGGTGGGAGGGATACATGAGCTCTCTCTGTACTTTATAATGGGTTTTTCTATAAACCTAAAACTTCTGTAAAATAAAGTCTTAAAAAAATCTAATGAGAAAAATCATCATTAGGTCCTAACAGTAAATATTCGAGAATATTTACGTTACTTCACAGTTGGAGTTTATGTCTCTGAAAACACCAAAACAAATAAGCATATTCAAAAAAAACAGATTAGTTAGCATTCAAAGCACAGTACTAGGGGAAAAATTTTCCAGACACAGCAGAACAATAAACAATTATTGCCCTGTGATGGCGTGAGTGACACCTAGCATACATAAAAATTATGGAAATAACAACAGTAAGAGTAGAATGAACCTAACAGTATAAAAGGGACACTCAAAAAGGAAAATATGACTACATAAAAATTTCACTGCAGAAGAGGTGGAGGGAGCCAAGCTGGTGTGGGGTGGGGACATCGCAGCAGAGGGACCAGCAGGTGCAAAGGCCTGGAGGCGGGGGCAGGCTGTGGGCAGGGCAGAAAGTGCAGCAGGCTGGGATCCTAAGCCAAGCTCCACACCCACAGTAGCCTCCCGCTGCCAACCACTCTGGCTTAGGTACATGTGCACTGGCAGGTGGTCAGCTCTCAGGAAACCTGGCCTCAAAAGTTCACCAAATTCCAAGGTGTGTGAGAGACTTGTAGAAGGGTGGGGCGGGCTGTGGGTGGGAGTGTCCTCCTTGCACCTGGACTCCCCGCTTCACCCTTGGGCCACCATGGGTCCCTAAAGAGCCGGTGGTTTGGTTGCACATTTAGTTTCTGTTGCCTCTTGCCTCAAACCGTAGCCCTCTTCCCGGAGAGTCAAGAGGGCTACTCTGTTTAAATAACTTGTGTTTGTTGTGCGCTCTGTCCCATCACTTGAAGATTTCTCCTTTCTCCACCATGAGTGTTTTGATAAGATCCCTCCTGGAGGAGAAGGAATCTTTCTTGTGTTTTCTGTGCGCCCCAAAATAATGGCCCTCTAACCAGGAGGATCCAAGGTGATCGGCTCAATCATGGATCCAGTAGCACAGTCCCCAGTGGGTCATAGGCCCCGAGGGACTGTGGCCATGGGGACAGCAGGGGGCCCTGTGCTCTGTGCTGAGGTGGAGAGGGCTGGAGGTCTCCAAGCAGAGAATAAGTTTACAGGCCCCAGGACATTGTGCAAGTGGATTTTCATCTGATGGAATTATGAATATTTTCCCAATTAGAAACAAAACTAAATCTCAGTCCTAAATATCTAACTGAAAGATCTAACTTTAAGATCTAACTGTGCCCTGAAAGGTCTAACTCAGTTCCTTCTCCCCAGCCCCTGAGAGGAGTGAGAGAGCGGGGACTAGTGGAACTGGAGACCCCCGTGGGGACGGGTCCGCGTGGTGCGTGGCTGGGGGGGGGAAGTTGGGCCAAAGAGGCCTGATGCGCAGGGCAGGGGCTCCGTGAGCAGGAGGGAGATGGGTGCAGAGTGGGGTCCAAATGTTCCAATCAGAGGTGACATCCACAGAAAGGGACATTGCTCATTTGAGCAACTGAGAAAAGTCACCCCTGACCTGAACACTGGGTCCCTGGGCAGGCGTGTCCAAGGGGAGCCCTTGGAGGGAGGCCGCAGGGCCGGAGGCAGGTGGAGGAAGAGCATCATGCGCCTCCCCTGAGTAGGGCAGGAGTGTCGCTGGAGGGCTGCAAGTGGGAGGTAGGAGTCGCCTGGGCATTTGGGCAGCCCTGCAAGGAGAGTCAGAGGGGACAGACCTGGGGCAGAAAACAGGATGGGGCGGCTGGGCCCCGGCTGGGCAGACGCCGGGGGGTAAACTGAGGTCAGCTAGAGTGGGATGGAGAGGAGAGAGCAGGTTCAGGATGCCCTTAGGCTACAGAACGCACTAGCGGTTGCTTGCATGTTGCATGGGAGGGTGTGGATGCGTCTAGGAGGACTCCCACGTTTCTTGCTGGCAGCCTGGGAAGACAATTATGGCGCAAGTATCAGCAGGACATCGAAATCATACTGCCAATATTTAACTGAACTTAGAGCCTGTAGTGTGATTATCTGCCAGTGGGGATTAGAGAAAAATTTTCAGATCTACCATTTGCTCAAGGAGATGCTAATACCCAAATCCTCATCTCAAAATCCTACAAAAGACTGGAGGGGAAACCTCATGAAGTCTGAATGATGTATTTTGAGGACAGATGAGAGACTTCTGCACTGGGAAAAGTGGGTGAAAGAAGTCAATAAATGATTTTGTAAGAACTTATGTGCCAGTCTGTACTTAATTCTAATCAAATATGTGATTGCACTAACCTCACAGCTGTGAAACAGGATTCATTCCATGTCCTATATTCTCTCAGTCAGAACAACAAATAAGCTATCTGAATAGTTTAGTGAGTAAAATATAAATCATATTATGTGGGAGCAGTTAGAATCTATTTCCTTAATGTACACCAGTTATAGAACTTTAAACATTTATATATATATATATATATATATATATATTTATATATAGAGAGAGAGAGAGACAGAGAGAGGAGAGAGAATAATAAGCGATATAATATTTGGAACTTTTATAATATACTTCAGTCATGAAAGAGGGTAGAAATTCAAACAAGATGAACCACATTGAAGATAGCTGAGGTTGGATGACAGGTGCAGGGAACTCATTGGGGAATAGATCTGTGTAGCTTCCAAAGTGTCTACAATGGCAAATATGAAACACCAAATCTGCATTCATATCTGTAATGAAGATTGTATGTCCTAACTTTAGTAAATTCCCAAAATTCCTTAAATGTTGGGTCCCCCATGACCCCTCCTGGAGCCTCTCTCCCCAAGACAGGGCAGGGGCTGCTGCAGCCATGGCAGGTTCAGGAGCTCAGGGTGGCCCAGGACAGAGCAGTGGGTGTGGCTGGAGCCCCAGAGCCAGGGCAGGGGCTGCAGGGGGCTGTGGGCTGGGCGGGGCCAGACCAGGAAGGGCTGAGGGGTGAGGACTGTGGGGTTCATGCAAAAGGCCCTGGGGAGTCACTGATGGAGTTTAACCCCAGGGTGACCTGCTGGACGTAAATGGAGGGATCTGTCTGGATGGCTCCAGCGAGAGGCCGGGGGAGCAGGGATCCTGCTCAGAGCTCAGTTGCTGAAAGAGCCTCTGAGTCCAGGAGTTGTGGACTATCCACACAGTCAAAACAGATTCGCACCTGGGACGCAGCGAGGAAGGGACGGAGTCTGCATTCACCTGTCCACGCAGTCAACGTTTCTGCAGAAACATTAAAATGTCACACATATTTTCCTAGGAAACTGTAAAACATTTGAGTAAAAAAATGCAAATAGGGAAGTTATATTTAGGAAATCTAAAAGAAAATATTGGTATGTAGAAGGACAAGCAGAAAATGGTTTTAAAAAAACAAAAACAAAACAAAAAAATACACACAAACTAGTGGTATGAAATATAACACAGAGATAAACAGAAAATACAAATTAGGAAGATAAATCTCACTTCACGAAATTAAAAATTGTGTTGCACTATAAACTATTAAATGTTATGAATTCCCTACTACTAATTTTTTACAAATCAAGTCTAGTCAGTATCAACATTTGAAAAAGTGTCACTGTTCAAAAGTCTTCTGTACTGCTGAATTTTAAACATGTGCCTGAGCCAGTTCCTTGAACATTTCTCTTCTACAGCATCACCCTCAACACACATTCAAGCCATACAAACCAGCTCAGATGTTCTAGCACTTGTGGTGCTTACCATGATGGCACAGGAGGGTCATGTAGGATTTTCTAGAGTGTTCTCTGGGGTGCTGCATGTTAAACAGTTATATATGCACATGACTGCACCTCTCATAGTCCAGGGTTCCTACTGAGAGTGAGAAACCCCAGTGATCACTCACAGTGTACTGGGGTCACTCCACCAGGGACTCAGCCCATGGGTGTGTGACCAGAGACAGTGACTGGGGAGCTGCAGAGGCCAGCTGGGCTCTCAGGTCTCTGGGCCATGGGGAGGTGTGTGCCTGTGACCAGCAGGGGGCGCTGGGGCACTGCCCTGTGGTCCCTACACAGCTGCTCAGGGAGGACCAGTCACTTCAGGAAGCCTGACTCTGAGGGCTGGGCCCTGTGCTCACTGATGGGGACTCAGCAGCTGTGTCCTCTCTGGCCTGGCACAGTCCCATGAGCAGGGCCCTTTGTATGGTCCCAGCAGCTGCTTCCTCCCAGGGCTCCTCCAAGGGGCAAAGCCAAGCTCCCCCCCCTCAGTGTGCAGTGAGAGCTGAGCTCCAGCCCAGGGCTCAGGGAGGGGCTGGGCAGTCCGTGGATGGAAACACGTTTGCATGAGCAGCCCCTCCTCTGCAGAGGGTGGGGACAAAAGGAGGCCTGGGCAGCCCAGCCCCACTGTGGGGACCAGGGGCTGTGCGCACCATGGCCTGGGCTCCTCTCCTGCTCGTGCTCCTCTCTCACTGCACAGGTAGGGACAGGCCTGGGAGACCCAGGTAGCCCCAAGTCCATTCTGTCTCTTCTGGCTCAGGGACAGACATGTTAACTCTGATCTCGGTCGGCCCCGTCATCCATATGTATCTGTTTGCAGGTTCCCTGTCCCAGCCTGTGGTGACTCAGCCACCCTCCCTCTCTGCATCTCCTGGGGCATCAGCCAAACTCACCTGCACCTTGAGAAGTGACATCAGTGTTGGTGGTAAATACGTGTACTGGTACCAGCAGAAGCCAGGGAGACCGCCCTGGTACCTGCTGTACTACTACTCAGACTCGGATAAGCACCAGGGCTCCGGGGTCCCCAGCCGCTTCTCTGGCTCCAAAGACGCCTCGGCCAACGCAGGGATTCTGCTCATCTCTGGGCTGCAGCCTGAGGACGAGGCTGACTATTACTGTGCCATAGGGCACAACAGTGCTTCTCACAGTGACACAGGCAGATGGGGAAGTGGACAAAAACCTCAGCCTGTGCAGGGTCGCATCTGATGATAATTTTCAAATTTTACACTATCTGGGATAAAGGCGCGGTCATCTTGGAAGCACTTTCAGTTTCATAAAGGCTCTACTCTCAATTTTCCATTTGATATTTCTGAATACTCAGAAATGGAAAAATAAATCCTCCTGATGACATTGAAATGTTGCCTGTTTATTCAAGTGTCCTAAATCCAGAGCCTCTGGAGCTGACCTCTCCCTCTCAAAACAAGAAAAATTACCCTTTCTAACTGACACCTGTGTCGGAGCCCCGGGACCATCCCAGGAGGTCGCTGGGCCCTCACTGCTCGTGGCAGAATCTGTGGTGAAACTTCAGCCATTTACACCCCGTTGAGAGAGGCCACAGCCCTTCCATGGAACCTCAGATCACTTGGAGGACGTCAGCGCCATGGCTAATAGGACATCCTGCGTCTTGTCACCTGTTTGGACAGCTGTTCCTTGCTCAGGACACAGAATCTTTCCAGTGGAAGCAGGTGTGTTGACAGTTATGACTCTTGCATGGTACAGTTGACTGACTGACACAGATTAGTCTGTCTGTGATGCAAACTTGATTGGGAGTGTTCGTTACGTCTCCTGCAGGTAAGGCCGGCGCACTCAAAATCAGGTAATTAGACACAAATTCAATACAGAGGGACATTATGAAGGTGTGAGAAGAGTGTGTGGAAAGCCTAATTGAGAGTAGAACACATGACCTGCCACCGAGGGGTCACTGTGTCCCTGCAGGGGGTGGCGAGTCCAAGGCTGGGGATGCAGAAGGCCACCCGTGGATCCCTGCAGTCCATGGTGACCCCACACCAGGGCCCCTGGGGAGCAAACGCTGCAGCGCACCGCACTACCTTTCCCAGGTGGGAAAAGGGCCAGAAGCAGGTTCATCTGCCAGGAGGGCTCAGCTGTGCAGTGCACATGAGCAGAGCGTGTGAGCCTGTGGCCAGCAGGGGGCGCTGCGGGTGTGCTATTTGGAGGTGGGGGGGCCCATTAGGTCCTCACTGGACAAATGGCTGAGCCTCCTCTTGTGGGACTTTGTGGGACGACCACACACAAGTGTGACTGTCCTGCAGCACGGATACCTCTAGCCACGGAGACACTCGGTGCATGGGCTTCCTTCAGCCTGTGGGAGACTCAGGCCATCTCTTCCTTCTCCAGCCAAATGGGTCCTCTGTCCAGGCCAGAGTCCCACCATGGGTTGGAGAAGAGCCTGGCAGGGTCACACTTGCATGAGGTGACTCCACCACCAAGCAGGACAGACAGACTCAGGTGTCCCCTGTCGACAGTGTGGAGCCCAGCAGGCTGTGCTGGGTGTCCCCACAGGGCTCCATGGACAGTCGCATGTCGTATACACTCACATGACAACACTGAGCTATGGAAGGGCACCTCACAGGCAGGGTCCTTTCCCCACGACCAGTGAGGTGATCCTCTCCCCACCCCAGCCCGGGTGGGATCCTGAGATGCCACCTGGTCCCACTGTGGAGACCTGAGCAGCAGCACCAGCGTCAGTCAGCACAGGCAGGTCCCTGCCCAGAGTGACCAGAGCACCAGGGAGGACAGGGGGGCACAGGGATCTTTCAATGCAAAGGGGTCTGTACTGTGTCTTCAGAGTATGGAGGTGGCAGGACTGTCCCACATTGGAAGTACAAGGTAGGTGACAGGTGACAGCCATGTGAGCCCACAGAGCTGCCACTGGGCTACACTGAGCTGAG
>VSMD01131832.1:0-23846 GCA_008750895.1 Mirza zaza
ATTCAAGTGGGGGCAGATGAAATCAAACTCTCGCTCTTTGCCGATGATATGATATTATACCTAGAAAACCCCATGGACTCTTCCAAGAGACTCCTAGACTTGATAACCGAATTTGGTAAAGTTTCAGGTTATAAAATCAATATACACAAATCAGAAGCATTCATATATGCCAAGAACCATCAAGCAGAAACTCAAATCAAAAACGCAATACCCTTTACTATAGCCTCAAAGAAAATTAAATATCTAGGGGTATTCTTAACGAAAGATATAAAAGATTTATACAAGGAGAACTACGAAACACTAAAAAAAGAAATTGCAGAAGATTTAAACAGATGGAAAAATCTACCTTGTTCATGGATTGGTAGAATCAATATTGTTAAAATGTCAATATTACCTAAAGTGATCTACAGAATCAATGCAATCCCCATCAAAATACCATCAGCATTCTTTACAGATCTAGAAAAAATAATTCTTCACTTCATATGGAACCAGAAAAAAACCTCGTATAGCCAAAAGAATCTTAAATAAAAAGAAAAGTTTTCTTTTCCTTTGGGTAGATAGCCAATAGTTGGATTGCTAGATCAAATGGTAGGTCAACTTTTAGTTCTTTGAGGAGTCTCCATATTATTTTCCATAGAAGTTATACTAATTTGTAATCCCACCAACAGTGTATGAGTGCTCTTTTCTCCCTGCATCCATGCTGATCTATTGTTTTAGGACTTTTTAATAAAAGCTATTATGACTGGGATAAGGTGATATCTTATAGTGGTTTTAATTTGCATTGTCCTAGTAATGATGTTGAGCATTTTTTCATATGTTTATTGGCCATTTATCTATTTTCTTTTGAAAAGCTTCTGTCCATGTCTTTTGACTACTTTTCAATGGGGTTGTTTGATTTTTTCTTGCTGATTTGCTTGAGTTCTTTGTAGATTCTGGTTATTAGTTCTTTATCTGATGTATAGCTTGAAAATATTTTCTCCCATTCTGTACGTTGCCTATTTTCTCAGTTGATTATTTCCTTGGTTGTGCAGAAGCTTTTAAAATTTAATCGAGTGTCATTTATTTATTTTTGTTATTGTTGTGATTGCAATTGGGGTCTTTTTAAAAATTCTTACCTTAGGCTGATATCTAGAAGAGTTTTTCCACAGTTTCTTCTAGAATTCTTACAGTTTCATGCCTTACATTTAAGTCATTTATCTGCCTTGTATTAATTTTTTAAAGTAGTGAGAAGTATTTATCCAAATGGAATTGTTTAATTTTTTTTCAGTGACATATGGTTTTTCTGTATTACTTATTAGATTGAAGGGGGTATTCTAGTAATATTTATTTAACCTAATATCTGATATTAGGTTTCAAACTTCCTTGTTTCTGAAAAAATGCTCTCCCATTTAAAACTTTCCCTTTAGTTGTATCTGACATGCTGCAGTAAGTCAGTTCTATGTAATACGTAATTTCTTCTATATTTTTTCTTTTGCCTATGGAATTTTCACTATTGTCTTCCAAAAAAAGATATTTTTAGTATTTCCATTTGTTAATGACTTCTAATTTCATTTTACTCTAAATAGGCAATACATTTTAAATGATGTTAATTGTTTGATGATCTGAATCAGTTCTTTGATGCTCTGATGTATGTTTATTTTATTGGGATACATTTTTTTACCTTCAAACTCGGTAAATATTAACCTATTGATTTCATTTGACCAGTGCTGGTCTTAAAAAGACCAATTCATTATAGTTTTTCAGTTCATGAAGTCTTCAGAACTGTGTCTGATGCTTTAAATGTTTACTATACCAAGCCTCAATTCAGATTTACTTCTTAAATAGTTTATTCAACATTTTATGTGGCCATATGAACTGATATTTTACATATTTTTAAAATTGATTTGGGAGAATCTAAGTTTTTGTTTCTGCAAATTCTACCAGAATTCAAATCAAGTAGAGTAATATAAATAATTATTTTTAGATTTGTAGGGTTTTACATAAATTCTATCTCTGATTTCTCTGGGAAGAACACCTTAAGGCTCCACTACTTTTTAAAATCAAAGATGTAGAAAACATGACTTTCAGGAAACAGATGACCAAACTCAAGAGGGCAAGGAAATGAAATCTGCAGCAGGCCTGGAAAGCAAAGGAACAAAAGAAAACAGGAATTCAGAGAATAAAGAATATCAGAACAATGTGTCTAAGAAGAAAATACATTCGGTGTTAACTGCTAGTATGATAAAATATTGTTAGATTAGTTTACATATTTATTTCATTTCTATTCTTAAGATATTAATTTTATTGCTATTCTTAAGATGGACAGACACACACTTATATATATTCACCATGCAAGTCCCATTCATTTCCAGCTATCTATTCTTCTTGGTGAATCTAGCAAAACATACTGAGATTTATCTCTCAATAAATCTCTTCGTTGACCAAAAATTTTCTTAATTTTAATATTTGAATTAAAAATTTCAAAAGTATTGCCATCTAACACATTATAGGCACTCAATAATGTTTTAGTTGTTAGTTCAGGAAATTATTTATGTCAATGGTTATACTATGATTTCCATGTAGGATCACTGACTGTCAATACTGTGTATATTTTATATAATTAATGTATCCAGTATATCCATGTGCATGATTGTTGAATTCTTTGCAGACCACAGACTTCAATATCTGAGATTGCCTCAACAAGTTTTATAATGAAAACTTGGATGTGAATAAGTGAAAAAAACATTGTTTGCTGCAAGTTAGGGAAGTATACTCAACAATATCTAGAATAAGTATTGGATTTTTTCCCACAAAATTATAATTTCCTTAGTCTCAACTTTTTGATAGGTCAAGAAAAAGTCATGATTGTAGGATATTGACTTTTAGAAGATAATGGTCTCTCTAATATATACAATTGAAAGCAAGTCTTTTGGAAATTGTCCAGCTTCTTTTAACTTTGAGTTCTGTGTTCTTTGAATTTTTTAATACTTTATTCTCAAGGCCATAATTGGGGTGAAATGTTAAGATCTGAGAAAATTTCTGGTGGTGTCCTTTGATTTCTGACATTTTGTAGTTAACTGCAAAAAATGATGAAACATTCAGAAGAGGTCTTTGTCATGGGTCTAAGGCTCTGGAGCTCTCTGTTCCTATAGTTCTGACAAAGGCATAATATAAGAGCATTTAAGAAGAAATTCAAAAGACAACTCTTCATTGGTATGCCACCTCTACCAAACCAAGCTAATTCTTACTTTGACTTAGACTTTGTCTCTATAAAGAGACAGAATCTTAAATTTTAATTTACGAGGAAATAAAATATAGTCATTTATAGTGATATATATAATGCTTATGTGTATATATTTATATAGTAAAATAGGATATACTTAGATATTTATATATTTCTACTACATAACACATGAAAATTTACAAACCATCATATTCATTTAATTGAGATTGATTTTAGAGTTTCAAAATTAAAGGTGTATATTCTTCACTTAGATATTTTCAATATCAACTGATTTGTTTATGGATCATGGTGACTAAAAAGCCAACACGAATTTGAGAAAGTGATCAGTAGAATTAATTTTCACTTCACTGCTGAATTTGGATCAAAGTTACATTTTTTCATATATTCTTTTATTTTGGGCATCAGACAGTTAAAAATGTACTCCAATGTTAAAAATTCAGAGTACTCATTTTGTTTTGCTTAGACTTACAATGCAAAAAAATAAACACAAATAAAATACATACTCCTTATCCTACCATAAATGACAGTATAGAATAATAGGACCGAGAAGGTTCTAGATATAGATATCTAGCTACAAATTCCAATTGCATTACTTACTAGTTGTGAATTTGGTACATGCAACTAAGTTTTCTATGTCTCAGTGTATTCCACAGTAAACCTCAGATAATAATATCTACCTCACAGGAATTAAGTTAGGAATAAATACATTCATTTCTGCAAAGAATGTTACAAACAGCTTCATATAAATCGAGCACTCAATAAATAAAATAAAAGTTACTCTTTATTACATTATTCATTTTTAAGCAGGCTACTTATTCATTCATTTCTACATTCCACAAATGTAAATTAAACTTCAATAATACTAAGCATATTTTTTGGTGTTGAAAACATAAAGATATTTCAGTCAAGTTTCTTTGTTCTAGGTGAAATTTAGTTTATTTAATTATATTAGAAAAGTACATGTATTGAATATATATCAAGTAGATCAGAGAATTTGAAGACTAATGAAATGGAAAATATTTTAGGAGGTAACAAACAACAGTAAAGCTTTGAGGAGTAGTAGATAAAACATATTGCACCTCAGGTTATCACTATGCTGCTATTGCTACTATTGTAGCTGTCAGTGCCCTGGAATGTCAGTCCCACCATCTGTGGTAATCTTGCAACAACAAATAATAATAATAAAAACTAATAATTTCCCTTAATTATCCATTTATTTAACTCCATCAAATTTCACAGTTTCAGAATACATCATCTAATTTGCTGAGATAATGAACTTAATATTTAACAACCAAGTAGTTGGGGGAGATATATCATGCTTTTCCTAAAGAAACATGTCATGATTGGAAAAACAGAGAAATAAAACAATAATCTGTACAAATGTGCTAGAGATATAATTGTAGAAGTCCAAATTGGTTTGGGAGCATCAAGAATAAAGAAAATAATTCTGAGACAAAGAATAATTTCATATGAAGCAGGTAGTGAGAAGATTACCTCTTATACCTATTTAGAGAAAATGGGTGCAAAAGATATTATATGCAAAAGGAAAAAAATGATCAAAGAAAGATGTAGGTTTTAAAAACACGGTGTATACATAAAATCTAATATAATTATTTTCACTGGATCCCAATGTGGGATTTGTGCATGTGTGTGTATGTGTGTGACTGTTAATCATGGACATGTATGTACGATGACAATTGAGTATGAAGTGTTAGTTTTCAAGACCAGAAATTAATTGGTTTCATGTGTAAACAGAAGACATTTAGACTTTATCCTAGAATATTCTGAAGTTGCTGAAGATTTTACAGATGAGACACATGACTTTTAGTAGGACTATTAAGTTAGTAAGTTGGAGAACACATTTGGACACAGAGAGCTAGAGGACTATTCCAGGCAAGAAATGACATATGTCCATGCAAAGACAGTAAATGTGACATCTTTCAGAAAAATGTTGCTAAAAATATTTTGAGAAATTATAAAAACTGTATAACTTTATTAACAAGTTCATGCCAGTAGTCAGAGAATCAAATGCATTCATAGGTTTGAGATTCAGGAATTTACAGAATGGTGGTGTGAATCATCAAGAGAGAAACAGGTAAGGAAGCATGTTTAGAAAGAAAGAAATTTCACTTTGGAACATTTTAAGATTGAGGTTATCTGTTTGGGCAGGCAAATAAAGACCAGGAAAAGAGAAGAAAAAATTTCCTGGAACTATATATGCAAAGCATTTAAAATATCATGAAAATCCTTCCATTAACTGAACCCAGTGATAAATCCACTGATCAGTGAGCCCAGAGGATGCTGTTTTCATGGATCAGCCTCCCTCCTGTCTCAGCTACTGCTGGCTCAGTGCAGGGGAAGGAAGTGTTGAAAATGGTTTGGGGTCGAAGGCAGGAGAAAATAGACTTGCCCAGAAAAATATTCAACTAACATCTAGATGAATTACTATTCATACAACCACCAATTGCCTACTAAGGATAAAATTACAGAATAATCCAACTTTCTCATATCATATATTATTTACTATATCTGTGTGCCTATTATTTTACTCTATGTTCAGAACATATTCAGAAGACTGATACTTTTTGACTCTTCACTAAAAACAGTGATTTTGAGGAATCACAGTGTTTCATCTGTTTTTATAATGTAACATCCTAACTGGTCTCTCTGCAACCACTCTTGTCAGTACAACACCATGTTTGTTCCCTCTCCAACTCCCAAACTAATTCAGATAGTATCGTTTACATTTTTGAAATCCCTTAGTAGCCAATCTCTTTATCAAGACCTGTTTTATTTTTTATTTCCTACTTACTTACTTATGGTGGTTGCTGTCTACCTCCCCAGCATTATCCCTTACCATTATCCTTTTCCATCCTCCTCTCTTCAACTCTAGTGCTGCCACACTCTCCTTCTTTCTATTTTTCAAGTATGCTGATCTCTTTCTGTCTTAGGGTCTCTAAGCCTACTAATTGTTTTCTTCCTGGAATTCTTTACTCACATTTTCATGTGGGTCACTCCTCCCCCAGCCCAGCCAGTCTCAGTTCAAAGGTCTCTTTCTCTAGAATGCTCTCTAAATCTTCTACCAAAATATTTGCATCCCATCCCATTTACTACCTTTTCTTTGACCCTGATTATTTTCTTCATAGCCTATCCCTACATGAAATATTATATATGTATGTATTTACTTGGTTAATGTTGGCATGCTATTTTCATTGCTCACTGCATTATCACTAACATTTACAAGAACCTGGTTGACACTTAGTCGGGACTTATTTAATAATTGTTAAACTCAATAAATATATGAAAATCATCACAGATGCTTTACTGGCAGGTAGGTAGAAGCTAAACCCATGACTATGTACTGGACATTACTCGAAATTAAATATGTATAGATACATCATTATTTGAGTATTTTGGGGATATATTTAAAACATTACTTATACAGAAGTTAAAGCGAACTATGTGTTTGTTCAGTCCTCAGACTTTTCCAGGCTTGATTATCTACTTCATCTGGGCTTGCTAACCATTTTGTCATTCAATCATTTACATTACAAATTCCTTTAACTATGGACCAGGGGAAATATACATGGAATATATATTGTAAATAAATATGTTAACATTTTTATGATATATTATAATCTAATATTAATTGTAGAACACTGAAGTTCTGAGACATTAACTTTTTAATTTGAATAGTAAATGACAGACCTCAGATCTCATTTCACATCTTTCTGGCTCAAAAGCTATTGACAATTTTCATTATGATATGTTAACAATGACCTAGTCTTTCTCCACAAAGTGTTTATAATTTAATAGCTTATGTAACTCTGAACAGAGAGATAGTATAACGATATAAAGGGAAAATTTTAACACACTGGCCATTAAGTTAGTCTGATTTTAGCAGAGGAGTATCTAAAATTCCTAAAACGTTTCGGTCATAGGCACCATGAGCACAATTGCACATTTAATGCATCTCATTTGTCTTAAATTGTAGTTACTCAGCATCCTGACCTTCTATTCACAGGGTGGATAATTGACTAAGTGAGTTGAGAAAATCATTTGCTTGACCTCTGTGGGAGGGAGTTCCATCAGTCTTCTGGCACCAGAAGGAACAAAGTTATGATTAAATAACCACAACCTCCAACAGCTCTGAACACACTCTTCTCACTCATGTGCTGCAGTTTGGTTCCAATGCGTCTGCTCCTGGCCAGGCACATTCTGTTCCCTTTCTCAGCCATAACTCAATCCTGTGGAGTGGATGCCACCACCCTCACACCCCAGTTTGGCTCAGAACCCAATATCTGCTTTGTCTCTGGCACAAAAACCTCCTTTTCATTCCAACCTCATTCCTTTTCTATGCCTAGTCTGTGTTTTTATGTTGGTACCCTTCCAAATGTCAATGCCAATACTTTTTTTTCTATTCTGAGCTAAATTGTCCTCATTGCTTTTCTGATTTCAAGGCCCTGATCATCTTTTCTCCCTTTTTTTCCCTTTTAATTATTTTTCTTTATTCTAATTATCTATTATCTATTTTGTGTTTACTTACATTTTGCTATTAGAATATTTGCAGGCCATATAAAGGCAACTTTTTTTTTTGGTATTTCCATATGATATATATTAGCTAATTACAGCACCTCAAGACCTTCAATATAAAACCTAAAGAAGAAATAAAAACACTTTAGATTTTATGAAAGTTTCTTTATAAGTTTAACACATGAGAGGCATTTAGTAACACAATCAGTTGTATCTTAAATCAGAATTTTCAAAATATGTAGAAACTTAAGTCAACCTGAAGAGTTTTACATTTATTTCCAAATAATATAGATTAATTATAAATATATATTAATTATATGAAAATATTTTATGAAAGACTGGATTAACGTTAGAGTTTCTTATCTGTATTTTCTGACTATGAACCTAATCTGACACCAAACTCAAGTTCACATTATTACATGCATACCCATACAACTTAAAAGCTGTTTATACTAATTATTTTCTCCTTATGACCTTTAGTGATCACCTGTCCACTTGGGACTTAGTCCTACTGACAACAAATGCCTATTCTCAGGTTACGTTTCGACTACTGACTAATTTCCCTGGAAACTATGTGTTTTAATTCTTTCCTTAAGAAAGTCCATTGCTCAAATGTCTCTGAGCACAATTATTTCTTTGTCCCATCTCCTGTTCTCAGAGTCTAGGATATTTTGGGGGCTTATTTTATTTATCAGTATGAATATGAGTAAAGAACTGCAAGTTATGTTATTATTTTCTAATATAAAATAGTTTGTAAAACCCCTAAACATATAAACATGTGAATATAAGTAGGTTGATGTAATGTTGTAGTGAGAACTACAATGGGAAAATAAGAATGTATGTTAAGTGGAAAGAAGAAATAGAAATGGATATTACAAGAAAAAAAAGGTTGTTGATGGAAGGGGAACGTGGTGGGCATATGATAAGGCTAGGCTTCAAGATGGTGAATGAAAAGGGCTATGTAGACACAGCGTGTGTTTTAGAGGGAGGCACAGGGGAAGGACCAAATTTAACATAATGCTACAATTAGGGTATTCAATTACTGTTCCTTAACTCTATTTCTTTGTGTTAATGCTCTCAATTACATTCCATTTTCAGAGTAGTTATGCAGTGAAACCTGTAATATTTATAGGGTTTAATCTCAGCTACCTCTGTGGTTCCATTACCCCTTGATCTCCTTTGCTCTAAGACAAGTACTCTTTGAAAGCTCTTATCTTCAAAGAAGTAATTAAAGCAGAGTGGAAAATTGAAAAGCACCTATTTCATAAAATATAGAAATATTTTTATGCTATAAATATTTTACTAGGTAGAGAAGTTCAAGTAATTGATAATCTGTCAAGAGTTAATATGTTTGATTATTTTTAGATAATGACTTCTAAAATATTTATGTGAAAAACCAAAATGGGTTATATTTCTTAGGTACTTTTAAAGCTTTTATGTTTGGGCAGTTATAAAACATGTACTAAAATAGTATTTTTCTTTGTACATGTATTTACCTAGTATATATTGATAGTTAAATGGCAAAATAACATATGGAGAAAATTAAAAATATGAAGAGACTGAAATGAAATTGAAAGCTGTATTCTTTTTAAAAAGAATCAATAATTTTGCTTCTCTTCCATATGTATTTTGATACCAAGTATAAAATTAGTTATATGCAGCAACTAATCTTATAAGCCTCTATACACATGCATTAAATAAACCAATACTGTGTGAACAGGCTTTGCAAGTACCAAATCTGATTGCTAAGTTATCTAATAATAAACATTCTGCTATTTGCATAGACAGTGGTTTTCAAACATGATTAAAGTATGAAAACCCGTTGTTTTTGTCAATTTAATTCTTCTTGATTAAAGCCAATATGTAAAATATATGAAAAGCAGAACAGTTCTGCTTGGTCAAGGGGATTAAGTAGAAAAGAGGAGAGAAAAGTTTAACAAATATATTTTATTACAAAAAGGCATTTCATTATATACTTCTCTAAAATTCCAGGTTGTATTTATTATTTATATTTTTCCCTTCACCCCCCCTTCACAAAAATAGGGTTAAATTGTTCCTAATCATAGGAAAATCCCCAATTATCCAATAAATGTACATAAATAAAGTGGAATGAAATAGGGCACAGCATCCAGACCTGCATATAGTATCTCATTAATAAGCTAAAAGAAAGCAAGCAAAATGATTGTTCCTTTACCCATTCCAAGTAATAATATCTGCCTTATCTTATAAGAATTTGAGATTGTGTGAATATCCAGAAAGATTGTTGAGGGATGTTTAAAGTTTAACAAGCTAAATAGTACTATAGAGAAAAATAACCTTACCTTTAAGTATAAAATGCAGAGTCCTAAGTATTATGTAACAACCCAAGAAAAGTAGGGAGGATAGAGGACATCTGGACAAAGATCTTACTGCCTTTGATCCAAAGCAAGATGTATGGCTGAGAATTGCCATTACCCTATCCTTATGAAACTTATCATGCAGCTGTACCTATGCACTACTTTGTAATTGGTAGGAATGAATTTCCTTATGCTAACTGACTAAAAACTTCAGTACTTTGAGTTCAGAAAAGGTAGATACAGTTAAAGAATGTAATGCAAATGAGGACACTCATGAATGGTGCTAATAAGGGAAATAAGCACCTAATTCATTTATGTTTGGGAGAGGAGATATATTTGAGACTTAAATGTAGTATTTTTAAGACAAAGTAAAATAAAAAATATATAATGAGTAGTAAACTGATATTCATATTTTAACCAGAAGTTAATTCAGAAAGAAATTATACATAAGTTTAAAATTAGTTTGAAAGATGGCATGCGAGATGGCATGCGTGGTGGCCATTAATGGCTCTGGAAAACCTATCTAGCAGCTAAAATTATTTCAGGAAAGAAGAAAACATTGTGCCTCCTATTATAACCTATGGAATTACCACTGGAGACATGCCCAAAAGCTGAACTGATTGGTCCGTTTCAAAATTTTTTTTATTATTCTCACGTTTCATTGAATATACCATATAAATAAAAATAAATATAATTTTCTATTTTGTAGCCAGGAAAATAGAAATCTCAATCTCAATCTCCTTACAAAATATAGAAGGAAAACCCCTCCCCTGCATGAATCATCAATTATTCCTGGATAGCACCATACATCAATCCCAGGAACTACCAATCTCTGGAATAGAGGAAGGAAAATTCATTGCTTTAGGGCCAAATTCTCAGTATCCACTGCTTCTTCCCACATGTGAAATGTGTATCTTAATATCTATTATCTTTAGTAATATTGTACTTACTCTACACACAATGTGATATCTGAATTTCTCTAAAAATTTAATTATTTTGTCTGGTTTTAAACTCCATACTCCTTATTCAATCAATGTTTTACTCTATCCCAAAAAGGCACTTGATAGCCATAACTAAGAAGAGCTCATGAATTTTGAAAGATTACTATGTGAGACACATTTTTCACAATAAGTTCTTTATATAGTACCTCAATCAATTCTCACATACACTGTATACAGTGATTTTATTATTATTCACTGGAGATAAATTAAACTTAAAGATTTTAAGTAAATTGATAGAGAACTGTTGTGGTAGTACTGGCTGTAAACCTAGAATCGTATAACATCAAGATTATGTGCACTTAAATTACATTTCAACTTTTAAGTGGTAGATTCAACTTTCCTGTATTTGTTCGACTGATTAATAACCATGAGATTACAAACTATAAATGCTATAATATTAGCCTACATATGACTATATTTTCCATTTTTTTCAAAACTATAAAAATATTTCTCTAAATTATAACATAAGCATTCAGTATTCAGACTTATACTTTAAAATATTTAATAATTATTAAATAGTGAAGGTAATAATTCTGATAATCTTTAAAATATTAACAAAATGGTTGTTACTTTAGGTAAACTTTTCTTAACAAAGTAGCATGTTCCTAAATATTAGGGACTTTTTTGATGATTTTTAATTTTCTCTTTACTTTCTCTTAATCTTCCCTGTCCAAGTGATCAATTAAGCCTTTTCATTTCTTCTAAATTTATCATTAGATTATCTTGGCAAAAATTTTACTAGATTTTCTTGCATTCCTCTAAGTGCTACATTTGCCAATAACCGATTTTTTTAGGTACTCAAAATATTTAGTATAATTTTGAGTTATATCAAATATTTTCCTTGGTTTGCTTCTTGTCATACTATAATGACTCACACAGCCAATTTTGTAAATTATTTACCGTAAAATAAATGTTATATAATTCTCTATAGCAAAGAGGATTGAAGTTTTCTATTATAAAAAAATCTGTAAAAAAGGATAATATAATTTAAAAATACGTTTTCCTTTCATAAAAACAACCACTGAAACTTGAATCTGATTAAAGACAAATGACCAAAAAAAAAACTGGATTGGAGGGTCTTACGGAAAATGTACAGAAAAGGTCCACACACATAACTAAACATACATATACACATATATACATCCAATGCAAATGTAACAGTCTCTGCACAAAGTAGAATTTTTCTAATCATAAAAATATTCAACCATGTTAATATTTTACTTTAAACTCTCAGAAGTTCCCAGAAAAGAAGGAAAGTAATATCAAGTATCTTATGACGATAAAAGGTCATGAAATCATAAAATATAATATTGGTGTTGGAAAATTTATCCTAATAACCACCATTTAATGAAGAATCAGTTTGTGCCAGGTGCAATACTTAAAATGCTACAGACCTAACAATTTTCAAATATTTCTCCAATGTGAGTAAAGTATTATTCTTGTTTTATTCCTATTTTGAGGAAACAAAAAAGCATTAGATCCAATAAATTCAACAAGTTTAAGAGATAAACATTTGTAAGTACTGGAAACCCTTGGTCTGTTTGACATCAAACTACTTAAACTATATTACAATAGATACTATTTCCTACCTAGGTCTTTTATTAAAAGTGTTAAGTAAATATTATTATATATGTGAGAGAAAAGCTCACTAGTTAGCATGTTGATACTACAAAAACTATTGTACATTGCAGTTTTTGACACTTAAAAGAACTTCTTTTGTCTTCATTAAGCAAACTACATTCCATGCATTTTCATGTGTCATAAAAAATTTAAAAATTACAATGTGGCAAAACCATCAGATTAATTAAATGAAAAATAAATCATGTTTCTTACCAAGAAATCAAGTGAAGAAACAGAACCTGTTCTAGTGTTCAAAAATGCTATGAATGTCTTCTGAGTAGCAAGTAAAACACATTCATTTTTTTATATTTAAATGCAATACTTATATTTATACTTACTTGTGATAATAGAATATTTTGCATAGATTCAAGGGATTTATTTCATTTATAATGATGGTATAATTTTTACATCTTAGTAGATGCTGTACTTGCTGTTTCTACCATTAAACATCTGGGAGTGCTTTCCAGTTTCTTAGATATTAGATTAAATACTGCATATCTCAACATTATAAATGCTTCATTAGCTGTTCATCAAAATGAATAGTGTAGCTATAATCGAAACTTTTAATTCAATCACCTATAATAATATAGAAAGTTAATCCTATGATGTGGAAATTTAAAAATCTATTCCTCTCCTTATATTGGCTACCCTTGGGCATATACAGTTTTCATTGTCTCTTTCCTTCTTCCAAATAAACTAAGAATCATAAGAATCCTTGAAAGCCTTAAGTCTCTTAACACATTAGTGTTTTATCATTTACTATTATCTAGTATTTTAGATCTACTTTTACTTAAAATTTTATTACTTTCATTGTTGTAGGCATTCAAGTTTTATTTCAATTTACCTACGCAATCGCCAGTATCCTTTATAATGGTTGTTATTTGCAATTTATTCTTCTAGAATCAATTTCTTTCTTCCTGAAGTATGAACTTTATAATCTCCTTTGTTGAGGGCATGTTTGTTTTAAATGATGTCTTTTATTATTATTATTTTACCTAAATTTTTTTCCTCACAGTGTGGAGTCGTAGCTTAGGTAGATAAAACAATTTCCGTTGCAGATTTTTCTTCCAGCACTTCGAAGATATTACTCTGCATTGATTGTTTAGTCGAAGCATCTGCTTTCAGTGTAATAATCATTACTTTCATTCCTAACTTCCTTTAGGACATTCTATTTGCCATTGGAGTTTTGTTGCTTTATTTCTTTTTTTTTCTCCCTTTCGTTTTTTTTTTCCAGCATATTACGGGGGTTCAAATGTTTAAGCTACGTATGTTGCCTTTGCCCCACCTGAGTCAGAGCTTCAAGCATGTGCATCTCTCAGACCATACATACTGAACCCATCAGATGTGAATATACCCATCCACTCCTCCCTCTCACCTGCCCAACACCTGATGAATGTTATTACTATATGTGCACTTAAGTGTTGATCAGTTAATACCAATTTGATGGTGAGTACATATGGTACTTGTTTTTCCATTCTTGTGATACTTCACTTAGTAGAATGGACTCCAGCTCTACCCAGGATAATTCAAGAGGTGCTAGATCACCATTGTTTTTGTGGCTGAGTAGAACTCCATAGTATACATATACCACATTGTTACTTTATTTCTTTTGAAATTTGTTTGAATTCCTAAATCTGAGCTCAATCCTCTAATGAATTCTGAAAAAATCTTGGTTATTATCACTTCAATATTTCCTTCACTCTTTTCTATTCTTACCTTCTGAAAGTCCTATGCTCCATTATTTGAGTGTATTCATCAAGTCTCTTATTCTTCTTTATATTTTTCATACATTTCTCTGATTTATGTTAATGTGTGTATATATATCAGATAAATTATAATTTATTTTAAATATATACTCCAGTATACAAGTTCTATAAGCATCTGTGTTAATTTATTTTATACTCATCATTGAACGTATATTTTAATTAAATTGAAGTTCCTTTTAATTGCTAGAATTTCTAGTTGGGTTTTTCTCAAATATGTCTAGACTACTTTGATAATGCTTTGTTCATTTGAGATTCTACTTCATTATTAATTTATTCATGGTTAACATGCTTATATTCTTTATACTATATTTTTAATAATTAAGGTTTCTGTAAAATTATCTTTGCTACTTACTGTTTCCACTTATTCTCATGATAGATTATATCCTTTTGTGGATTATAATTTAGAATTAGCAGTTCAAAATCAGTAGGTCTTTGTGTGGAAATCTTTTTGGTATGAAATGAGGGTGTGTCACTCCAAAGAGATTTGAGTCTCAGTTTCCATACAATTACCTAGTTGCTGTCAACAAAGATTGACACTAATATGTATTTTGTTGCTTGTGGTGAATAGAATTGTGCATCTTTTAAAATTAAAACTTCAAAACCAACTAAGGTCAGAATAGGACATATTAATACTCATGTAAATTTGTTGTAGTTACCCAGATAAGCTTTCATGTTTTCCTACTTGTAATTCTAATTTTCATAAATAATGCAATTATGTGTCTTTCTCCATATGTTGGTTAACTAACAGGTTCTTTGGTTACAGATATTGACAAATTTAAGGCAGATATACACAGATATACCTCAGAGATATTGCAGGTTCAATTTTACACCACTGCAATAAAGCTAATATTTTAATAACATAAGTCACACAAATGTTTGGGTTTCCCAGTGCATATAAAAGTTGTATTTATGCTATAATGTAAACGTGTGTAATAACATTCTATTATATTACATTAGCATTTTATTGCTAAAAAATGCTAAAAATCATCTGAACTTCAGTGAATCCTAATCTCTTTGTGAGTGGAGAGTTGCCTCAATGTTGAGGACTTCTTACTGATCATGGTGGTTTACTGAAGGTTGAGGTGGCTATGGCAATTTCTTAAAATAAAATAACACTAAAGTTTGACACATCAATTGACTCTTTCTTTCATTAAAGATTTCCTGCAGCATGTGATACTGTCTGATAGCATTTATCCACAGTAGAGCTTCTTTCAAAATTGGAGTAAATCCTCTCAAATCCTACCACTGCAGGTTTTTATCAACTATGTTTATGTAATATTATAATCCTTTGAGGTCATTTCAACAATATTCACAGCATCTTCACTAGGAGTAGATTCCATCTCAAGAAACCACTTTCTTTGCTCATTCATAAGAAACAATTCCTCATCAATTCAAGTTTTATCATGAGATTGCAGCAATTCCAACCCATCATCAGCCTCCCCTTCTAATTCTAGCTCTTTTGTTATTTCCACCACATATGCAGTTACTTCCTCCAATGCAGTCTTGAACCTCTTCAAGTTATCCCTGATGGTTGAAATCAACTTCTTCCAATTCCTGTTAATGTTGACATTTTGGCTTTCTGCCATGAATCATGCATGTTCTTAATGGCATTTAGGTGAATTCTTAATGGTGAATTCCTTCCAGAAGTTTTTCAATTTACTTTGTTCAGATCTATCAGAAGGACACCCTATCTATGGCAGCTATATCTTTACAAAATGTATTTCTTAATTAAGACTTGGAAGTTGAAATTACTCTATGGTCCATGGGCTACAGAATGGATGTTATGTTATTAGGCATGAAAATAACATTAATCTCCTTGTAGGTCCTTCAGAACTCTTGGGTGATCAGGTTCATTGCCAATGAGCAGTAATATTTTGAAAGGAATGTTTTTGAGAAGTAGCTATCAACAGTGGCTTAAAATATTCAGTAAGGTATGCTATATGCAGATGTGCTCTCATCCATGTTTTGTTTTTCCATTTAGAGAGCACAAACAGAATAGATTTAGCATAATTCTTAAGGGCCATAGGATTTTCCAAATGGCACATAAGTATTGGCTTCAACTTCAAGTCATCAGCTGCACTAACTTCAAACAAAAGAATCAACCTGTGCTTTGAAACTTTGAAACCAGGCATCAAATTCTTTTTTTTTTTTTTCAGCTATGAGAGACATAGATGTTATTTTCATCCAATATAAGGCTGTTTCATCTACATGGAAAATCTGATTAGTGTAGTCACTTTTATCAATTATCTTAGGTAGATATTCTGAATGTTTTTGCATTTCACTTGCTGTTTCGTCTTGCACTTTATGGTTATAGAGATAGCTGCTTTCCTTAAATCTCATGAACCAGTCTCTTCTAAGTTCAAACTTTTTCTATGCAGCTTCCTTACCTCTCTTGACTTTCATAGAATTGAAGAGAATTAAGACCTTTTCCTGATTAGGCTTTGGTCTACTAGGGGAATATTATAGTTGGTCCAATCTTTTATCTAGACCATTAAAACTTACCACCAGTAATAAAGCTAATTCTCATTCCTATCATTCATGTGTTCACTGGAATAGCACTTTAAACTTCCTTCAAGAATGTTTCCTTTACATCCCTAACATTGCTAACTTTTTAGCCCAAGTGGCTTAGCTTTTAGCCCATCTATGCTTTCAATATGCTTTTCCCAGTATGTTTAATTATTTATAATTTTTTATTTAAAGCGAGAAACGTGACTCTTTCTTTCACTTGAGCACTTAAAGGCCATTGTAGAGTTATTCATTGGCCTAATTTCAATATTGTTGTGTTTTAGGCAGTACAGTTGCTCAAGAAGGGGGTTAAGGCGAGAGAGGAATGGCTGGCTAGTGCAGCAGTCAGAATACATACATTATTTTTTTTTTTTTTTCTAGACAGAGTCTCACTCTGTTGCCCAAGCTAGAGTATCGTGGCATCAGCCTAACTCACAGCAACCTCAAACTCTTGGGCTGAAGAGATCCTCCTGCCTCAGCCTCCCGAGTAGCTGAGGCTACAGGCATGCATCACCATGCCTGGCTAAATTTTTCTATATATTTTAGTTAGCCAATTAATTTCTTTCTATTTTTAGTAGAGACAGGGTCATGCTCCTGCTCAGGCTGGTTTCGAACTCCTGACCTTGAGTGATCCACCCACCTCGGCATCCCAGAGTGCTAGGATTACAGGCATGAGCCACCACGCCCAGCACATACACTATTTTTTTTTTTTTTTTTATTAAATTCACTGTATTATATGGGCATGGTTTGCGGTACCGCAAAACAATTAAAATAATAACATCAAAGATCAGTGATCAAAAATCACCATAGCAGATATAACAGTAATGAAAACGTGTGAAACATTGAAAATATTACTAAAATGTGACACCAAGACAAGAAGTGTGCTCATACTGTTGGAAAAATAGCACCGATTGACTTACTTGAAGAAGGGTTGCCACGAATATTCAATTTGTTAAAAATGTGATATCTGATAAGCACAATAATAGAAAGAATAAAAGAATCTTTATATTTTTCAACTATAATTTTAATTTTGGACCATGGGGATTTCCCACAAATTTCTGTGATTTCAACTTTGTATTGAAGGATATATTTATTATTAAAATATGTTTTGAGGAAAGCTTTTCAGAAAAGTTAATCTGTAAAATTCTTGAAAAGGGAGTCATTTAACTTCATCAAACTTGACAACCATTTAGTCATTTACAAACATGCATTCATGTCTTCGGTGGACAGTATTCTAAAATTTTCTAGAAATACAAAACATATTTAAAAGATGTTTAAAATGACTATAGCATATAATAACTCATTATATCTGACATATCAGTTTACATGAACTATATTATTTCTTTATATGTGTGTGTATATATGCATAAATATAAATGCATATGTGTGTATTTTGAACATATATGATTTATACATTTGAATTTACATTTCCTATAAACAAAAACACACACAAAAAAGAAGATAATAATAAATAGATAACATTCTCTCCAAACATAAAATTTAATTGTAATAAGATATGTTATACAGTCCCATCTACAGTTACATGGTCAATTGTTTTAGTTATTGTTGCTTTCTTCTTTTCAAAAATACAGCTATTGTCTAATATTAATATTGTTTCATATTGTTTAATACTTGACTCATTAATTATATTTACTTTAAAGTAAACATTAATTTAGACTTTAATCTGTAGTTTAAGTCCCGAGAGAGGAAATGCATATATTCTAATAGTTTTGAAAAGTTCATACTGATTTCAATAATAATTATATTAAAGGAATAACACATTAGTATGATATGGTAAGCTCCTAATACATGAAGAAATATATATTTTTAAAGGGAATATGTGACTTTTGCTTTTGCTTATTTGGTAACCAGTTTTGTCACAATAAAATGGTCAAGCATTAGGAATCACCTCTGGGTGAAGCATTAACTAAAGTTAATCAATAAGAGTGACAGAGTGGCCTGGCTATATGTGAATTTCAACACACTGGTGAGCAGATACTCACTTCTCTCCCATCCTAATGAAAAAATGCCTTTGAGCTATCAAGAATCTGCAGTTCATTCCAATTTCCTATTGCCAGATCAGAACATATTCTACCAACTGAAACTTTTCGCTTGTGGCTGGATTATATCCACACAATACAAAGAATAACATCAGAGAGTGATACCTTAGTAAGAGGACTCTGGCCTTACTACTGTTAATGTGTCTGTTATCTGCAAAAACTGTCAAATATGCTTATCATATACACTGATGCATAGCTTTCTCTCTAATACTGTGGAGCAGAACAGTATATACAGTTACAAATGTCAGGAGTGGATTTGAACTACATAGAAAACAGCAAGATCATCATTATACCAACCACCATGAAGAGAAATGCAAACACTTCTCCCCACTGTATCTTGATATTGGAGTCACAACTGAAAACAACAGTCAAGCACCATATGGAACCGCATTTTCCTCACATAAAGAAAACATGGCACAAAGCATTTGCAATAGTATACATTGGTCCTCTAGGGCTATCAGGTAAACACCCATCTCCCATTCACAGAATGAACACAGGGCAATTGACATACATACATCCCTCTCCTGCTGCAATAAAAGGATCTTGACCCCTCCCTATGGAGTCAGAAATAATAGAAAAAAAAAACTAGGGGTGTGCCTTAGGGCCATTGACACAAATGCTTAAGTGAAACAAAGGAGCACACACTGAATCTGAAACAGAGAAAGATATTCCCATTCAAGTGTTCCAACCCAAGGCTCATTCTTATGTGGTGGACTACACACGAGAGACTGCCTATTTTAACAAATATATTCAATAAATAGTGGGAACACAATCTGGTATAGAATGTAGCAAATGTTGTTAAACTCAAGGGTGAGAGAGCAGGATACTTGCTAGAGAAACCAGCAGAAAAAGAAGATGAATATGGGCCCTACAATGACTGGAAAAATAATAAAAGAAAAGAAAAGAAAAGAAAGTAAAATAAAATAATAGATGGTAATCTCTAGAAAAAAGAATCATATTTTTCTTCAACATGAGCACATATTTGAGTTACAGGCATGATGAACCACTGTACCAATGAATCAAGCACCATTTTGTGTTCAAATAGTGAACTGCAAAAAGGTAAAAGTAAATTAGCATAAACTTTAGGAATTTGCAACACTGAAGAAGAATTTATCAAAACATTGAAATGTAAATGATGGATACTAATAAAATTAAAAATGTCATTATTAAGTAGAGCATTTACCAGGTTTTTTTCTTTCTTTTTATTTATTGTTTTTTCCTTTTCCATTTCAACCTCTTGCATGGCATATTTACCGGTTTTAGAAAGATGATAAATATAGTTAGATAGTATCTGGTAAAACAAAGTTAATAATATAAAAATTTCTGTGCCATAAATCAGGTAATTCAAATAATGTCAGCAGGATTATAAAAGGCAAACTGGTTAAAACTAGTTTTATATGAAGAGTCAAATTATATGATGAAATTAATCTATCAAACGAAATAGGGCATTTTAAAAATTATTGTTTATGTAAAAAATTTTAGAGCTCTAAAACCCATTTGTCACATGCATCGATTTCCCCATCACACTCAGTAATAAACTGAATTTCAGAAACTAAGGATCACTCAGTTTATTTGTGAAATAATAAAGACCAAAGCATAGAATATTGCATTCATTTTCACCCGGTGTCTTACTATTATGTACTATTACTTATTGAGTGTACTATTGAGTGTACTATTACTTATTGAGGCTTCTCATTGTGTTCACTTGGTAGATAAGACTGTTCCTATAACTCTTGTTGGTTTCTCTATGTCTATAAGTCATTGGAAAAGGTTGATCTAAGACATTACTCAGAGCTAAGAGCAAAGAGCCTTGATTTCAACTCATTGCAAGTGTGAAAAAAATACCAGCTCCATTTCGGCAGTCAGAAAAATATATTAATAATGTTGCCAGTCAACCCTCATTAACCTTCTGCACATCCAGTTGCCAATGCCAATTACTAATCATCAGGACATGAATGTTAAAGTAGATAGTATGTGCCGTGAGTCTAAAAACTAAAGGGATTTCATAACAAATATGCCTGCTCCCTCAAAGAGATTTAGTCCATTAAGAGAGCTAAAATATACCCCAATGTAATTGCTAGAGAAAACATGTTTAACATAGATTTTATGTTTTGAGTACTAAAGAACTGCTGAGTGGACAATAGGTAATCTGAGGAATAAATTATAGTGGAGTCCTCTATGACATGAGTTTACAGCTGCATATTAAAAAAGGGAGGGATCCAAATGATCTCATTGAAGAAAAAAATGTCTCAATAGTGGTACTTCCATATGCTAAGGCACAAAATGAAATACATAACTTCTTAAAATCGGTAAAAGGAAAGTAAACCCCTTATTTGACTTTGAAGAAGAGAATAAAATACACAGAAAAAAAATTTGTTGTTTTCTTAGTTTGTTTGGAAAGGATACTTACATTTGCGTTTATTACAAGATATTCCAACTTCTTATAGGTACCAATAGGCAAAGAAATGTGTTTTCATAACAAGTTTATTACTTCATATCATTAAGCAGATTCCTTGCGAAACTCTTCATGTCCTTAAAACAGATTATGATGAATCTTGTAAAAAGTATGATTACGTTTGTGTGTTTGTCTTTTTTTTTTTTTTATTTCACCAGATTTAGGCAGTGCAAGTGTTTTTTGTTGCATGGATGAATTGTACAATGGTTAAGTCAGGGCTTTTAGTGTACTCGACACTCAAATAGCATACATCATACCTGATAGGTAATTTTTGATCCATTACCCTCTTCCCACTCATCACCCTTCTTAATTTCCGATGTATATTATACCACTTTATGACCGTATATACCCAACATTTAGCTCCTACTTATATGTGAGAACATATGGTATTTGTTTTTCCATTCCTAAAATAATTCACTTAGGATAAGAGTCTCCAAATCCATCCAAGTTGCTACAGAAGACATATTTCATTCCTTTTTATGGCTGCATATTATCCCATGCAGGGTATCAGAGTGTGTGTGTGTGTGTGTGTGTAAAATCACATTTTCTTTGTCAATTAATTAGTTGATGGACACTTAGCTTGATTGCTTATCTTTGCAATTATGAATTCTGTTGCAATAAACATTTAGGTACAGTTGTATTTTTGATATTATGACTTCTTCTTATATCTTCTTATAATGATATCCAGTAAATTTATGATATTTCTGTCTTTTTGATGTAGGCATTTAGTACTATGAACTTCCCTATTAGCACTGCTTTTTCTGTGTCCCAGAGATTTTGGTAACTTATGTCATCTTTGTCATTCCAAAAATATTTTGATTTCCATCTTGATTTCGTCATTGATCCAAAAAGGCTTCAGCAGCAGGTTTTGTTTAATTTTCATGCATTTCTGTTGTTTTGAGAGTTCCTGTTGGAATTGATTCCTAGTTTTATTCCACTGTGGTCCGTGAAGAAAAAATTTTAAATTTTTAAAATAAAGTCTACAGATTTCTGTTCATACTTGCATATCACAAATCTTAGTTTCTCTATACAAATACAGCCATTAATTTTAAATACTAAAGAAAGCATTTATAATAATACACCCTTACCCATAGTCAACCAAGATCTGAAAATGTGAAATGGAAAATTCCAGAAATAAACAGTTCATAAGTTTTAAATTTTGTGACACTGTGGGAAGTCTGATGAAATTCTGTGCTGTATTTTCTGTCCCACTTGGGATGTGATTCATCCCTTTTGCCAGCTTATCCATGCTGTATATGCTACCTACTTCTTTGTCACTGATACAGTAGCTCAGGACATTCAATCCTTGACATATCCTGGTTTGATGATCCAGGACCCAGAAACAAACATTCTTGGAAGGTCAAAAGTAGCCTAATACTACATCACAATGCCTACATCCTTGACTTCACATCATCTCATTATGTGGGCATCCCTTCATCTTGCATCATCACAACAAGTAGAGGGCATGATTACAGTACAATAAGATATTTTTAGAGAGAAAGAGAATACATTTATGTAAATTTATTACAGTATATTGTTATAATTATTCTATTTTATAATTATTTTTGTTAATCTCTTATTGTGCCTAATCCATAAATTAAACTTTATTATAGGTTTGTATGTATAGGAAAAAACGGTGTTTATAAGGTTTTATATTTTCAGAGGTTTCAGGAAATCTACTGGGCTTCTTAGAATATTTTGTATTGAATACAAAATAGAATATTAGTGACATTTTATATTGACTGCACCATAGTCAATTTTAAATGCCCCATGGCCTACTATATTTTCTTTCAATCCACATAAAATATTTTTTGAGAAATTGGTATTGATCAGAATCTGTTGTAGGCATTTTGTGATCCATTAGCTACCTAAATAGACAAAAGTCGCATACCTTAAGGGAGCTCATGCCCTAGCAGGAAGAGACAACCAGTAAACTTTATACGGAGTAAATGAGTAAATAATGGTGGCAGTGCTATGTAAAAGAAAGTGGAAGATCAGAGGGAGTCCCAAGTGCTTTCAATTATAACCAAGGAGTTCAGGGTTGTCCCTGCTCTACTTCTTTTTTTTTTTTTTTTTTTTTTTTTGAGACAGAGTCTCACTTTATTGCCCAGGCTAGAGTGAGTGCCGTGGCATCAGCCTAGCTCACAGCAACCTCAAACTCCTGGGCTCAAGCAATCCTGCTGCCTCAGCCTCCCAAGTAGCTGGGACTACAGGCATGTGCCACCATGCCCGGCTAATTTTTTTTTCTATATATATTAGTCGGCCAATTAATTTCTTTCTATTTATAGTAGAGATGGGGTCTCACTCTTGCTCAGGCTGGTCTCGAACTCCTGAGCTCAAATGATCC